>BOPP01000510.1:78386-100970 GCA_017312745.1 Gryllus bimaculatus | reverse complement strand
CTCACAGAAAAAGATTTCCTTTGTTTTTAAACTCGTTTGAATGTTCCATATTATTTATATCTTTGTGGACGATACGTCATGAAAGAGTACACGATACACATGGTAAACGTATCTATAATTTAATCAAAATATATAATTTTTAAATCATAAATCATTTTAACTTTAATTATAAATGCTTCTAATTGGTGTCACCCGAGGCGGAACGCCCCTCCCCCACTACGCCATTGGTTTCATGTTTCTCTTTATTAGGGAGATATACCTATTGCAAGGGAGGAGGGAGTGACATCGTAGAGGAAAATACTGTTAAATTAAAGCATGCCAGTCATTGCTAGATACACCAGCTACCGTCCATCAGTATTATTTCGATTGTGCTATCCACGATGCGGTAGGAAGACTGTCACGACATTTTCTATAAACTTCAACATGCTGTTACTTCTTAGTTTTTGGGTAGATGGTTCAAGAAAAAAGTATGTATAAACTTGAAGTTTGTATATATGGACCTTGTTCCCTTTTTCAATCAACGATTCAATTGTTATACACCAATTGTAATTAGGAAAGAATATTAAACTTATGTGGGATTACCGTTGGCACGTGTTGCTGCTCTGAGCATCTCTGGCGCTGATGGCATAAGTTTTTCACCTATTTTGGGTAAAATACTACTCTATTCTTGCAATGTCTTCAAATGTGACTTTATATATATATATATATATATATATATATATATATATATATATATAATTTTCGACACTATATAGCTAGGTCGAATTCAGCCGCTATCTCGAGGGGAATTCTAGCGGCCGGCTGCCCTGATCGGTAGGTTTCTGTGGCTTCTCCGATCAACACCTGGCGAATGCCGGAACAGTACCCTAACAAACTGGCCACGAACAGTGCGCGATCTTCCCCAACTCTTATCCTATCCTCACCCCTTACGTACTTACTCTTAGATCCACTACACTACTGGGAGACCAGTCGGGAGTTTAGAGCTCGTCCCTGCTGGGACTGTGCCCTGGGGGTGGGATATATGTGGTTGGGGGAAACTCCGCAAGCCGGCATGTAGGTTGGCGCCGGATCTTACCATCCCGCGAGGGAAGATCACTGCAACATCCCGCGATAAAAACATTGACTATACTTAGAGACAAATGACCTTAGCATTGTACGCGCCCGGAATCAGTAACCAATCAATTAAAAAATAATTTTGAAAAAATTGTCTTTGGATTTTAGTGTTTTTCTTTATTCCCCAGTTCACTACATTATGCAAAACAAGATAGGACCAAGATTTTATGAAAGATGAATGGTCTTGGAAGGGTTAATAAAGTTGACGGATCGAGTTAGGCTTTGGTATATCTTCCGTGTCTAAAAAATGTTTTAGAAGTCATGTTCTAGATTAGTGTGTTATCTCTGGGATAGTTTTTAAGCATCCAGCAGTACAGAATTTTTATTCGATTTATTTGGTACTCTAGTGCTATGAAAGTGTGAGAATGGCGAGAATTACGGAAATGGTTTACGTGGGCGTAGGTTATTTTGAGTGAGGCTGGAGCGGATCCCAGATTGTAGACGGTCAGATGTTTTACGTTGTCGAGAAACTTCAAGAAGTTCAGAGTATGGAAGCGACATTGAAATCAATGTTTCCAACCCGAATCCTGCGGGTCCTCATGGCCAATTGGCAAAGAAATGAAAAGGCAAGTACAGTCGACGCGGGTTATAGTGAACGTCTGTGACTAACATTTTTGGTTCACTATATCTGAGGATATCAAAATTAAATAGTATTTCTCCTTAATGGTTGATTTTATTGATATAGAGCTAAACAATATACATTAGCAGCACAAATTGAAAATTTCAACATTTTTATACGCCCTTAAAATCAATACTTTTCAGTTGTTTTCTTCGTACTTCCTCATTAGTAATTTCTCTAGAATCTAGAGTCTAAAGACTAGCTCCTTCTCTACTGCTCGTGCACTCACCATGATTGATCCCATATTGTCTCTGTGCCTAAGTATCGTAGTGTAGTCTTGAACAATCACTGCAAACCAATAATAATCATTGGCATCAGGATTTGCAGTGCATTGGTTTGCATCAGGATTTTTCTTAGGGTGAAGAGATAATTGAATAATATTTTTTAATTCTCAATGGAAAAGCATTTTTTACGTATATACGAGTATAAATACAAAATGAATACGTGACAATTAAGACGAAACAAACAAATATTGAAAAAGTCACAGTTGAATCACTTCAGTTTGTACATGAAACATGAATAACAAAAACACGTGCACGCAGGAAAAAGTTCAAAAATATAATATACAAAGTTCTAATATTTAGTTGAATATCCCTCAACCTTGGTTAATATTCATCTTCAGTGCACTGAATTAACAAGGCTCTTTCAAACTTCTGGACAAATGTTTTGCCACTTTTCCAAACAATTTTCTCAAAGTATTTTCTCCACGATGTAATGCATTTTCTTTTTCTGGCTTTCAATAAGACACCATATGTTCGAGTGGATTTAAATCAGCGGTTTGTGGATGAGAATGCATCTATTTGGGTACTTTCTAAATTAGCCATTCTTTGTTAGTGAGTGTTGCCGTACTATTGCTGTCGTTATCGTATCTTGCTGAAAGACATAAACAGTTGGCATTTGCAATGTATGTACCTAAGACATTAGTTCACAGCAATCTCTGCATTGCATATTCAAGCACGAAAGAATAATTTTCTAAAACAAATCACACTGCACAACGAAAACTCGTAGCGTCAAATTTTATTTTGGTCTCGTGAAGAGAACAGAAGACGGCAAACGATGGCGAAGACAGCAGAAGAAACAGAAGAACTTGCTGGATCAGTTCCTTTATTACTCGTATCAGGTTATACGTTAGGGTGTCCAGGACCAGCGGAGAACGTTTATTCATCATTGTCACTCCCCATCATATTCCAGGCATTAACAAGTCTGAACGATTTTCACTTTTTTGAAAAAACTTCACTTCACTCGTCACGAGAAGGAATTTTGAAAACCAGTGTTTCCAATACATATTTTTTGACGCCAAACAGTCAATTTTCAACTTCTCAAGAATACTAGTTGTAACAAACTAAACGTACACTTCTGCAATTATAGATTTCCATATTATGAAATTGCAAGTAACAATAATATTGATAATTTATAAGGCTATCTGTGGTTACTAACTTCATAGAACAACGCACATGTTTCGCGGATTCCTCTGTTTACTCCACTGACTCAGTGTATCTGAGAAAGAAGGCTGCTCAGGCAGATCCGAGCAGTGTCAGTTGTTAAAAAAAAAGTGTTGCATTTCGTCAGAAGATTTCTATTTGAGAGCGTAAGCGTATTTATGTGATTCATAACATGACATGTCTCACGGTGCGTCGTGTAATTGACGCCCCGAGCAGCGAGTTCGGCGGGCAGCTTATGTGCTCCGGTGAGCAAACTATTTTTTAATTGTTATTTGTGTCCCACTGTCATTTTCGGTAGATATATACAACATTAGTGTAGAAATACGTGGGTATTTTTACAATTAATTTAATTGTCGACCTCGTTTAAAAAGTTTCATTTTAAAAATTAAATTATAATTCAAATGTTTTTATAATATTATTACAAAAATTATATTTACATCAAATAAAAGTACATCTTTTGAAGTTAAATCTAAGTGTAATTTTATTTTTCTTAAGGAAACTACTTACGCAAAAAAATTTTAAACAGCGCGCGCTTGATTCTTTTGAAAAAATAATGTAATGTTTCCGAAAGGAGTGGGATTAGAAAACAAAAGAAAAAAATACGTGTCACATGTCTTCAACCCTAGTCGCCATAAAAAGGGTTTAAAATCGCTAAAAAATAGTAATGTTTTGTGATTGTGCGAGATAACGTGGAGTGACTCATATATAAAAACTCGTACTTTGTGGTGAATTTAGCAGAACGATGCTGTGTTACGAATTGTAAAACGGCATATTAGTATTCCATGATCGCTGCGCGTATCACTAGAGTCGCTGATCAACACGGCGCCTGTCTACTGTATAAATACGTATGCTGGTAATTATATCCAAGGCGCCACGTTTGAAATAGCTCGATACGAAAGAAAGGTTATAATTGTTTCTGTTTGAGATTTGGAGCCAAATATGACGTATTTTCGCCGTGTATGTGTAGAAAATGATTATAAACAGTTTTGTCCATTATTCCAATGATAAAATATGTTTCTCACACCTTTCGATGACGTACTGCTCCAAAGTATGATTGATCCACCTCCGTTTTTGTCTCATGTAAGGCATTAGCAAAGACGTATGTTCGTCTTTCTCCATAGGTACCCTACGGACCATCAGAAGTGAAATAATCAATTTTCGTTTCGGTAGCCCAAAGAATGTAAATTCAAAATTCTTGATCTTTATTAGCACGCTCTTTTGCAATCTTGAGTCTCAGAGCACCGATCATCTTACAAATGGCATCTTCCTGGGAATTCTTCCATGGTATTCATGGCTGCAGAGTATCCGGTGCAGAGTGGAATGACACTTCTTTCCCTGTGTGCCACGTTTCACCAAAATGCGCAATTTTGTTACATTTAATTTAGGGTTTGCTTTGATATCCTTTACAGCAAGGCGCTCTAACTTCGCGTCCAAACTTTTCTTGCGTGCTTCTTTGAAGCAAATTGAATGATTGAGATGAAAACAGCGTGAAGCACTCTACGTTACTTGGTCAGTTTGCATAGTCCGTTCCTATGAAATGCCCCGGCGTTTAAATCAGAGCACGAGTTGGAAGTGGAGGGGGGACACTGTCATCCAATCGGCAGCTCTATTATCAGAAATTTAAGTTGTAACGAAGCTCCCAATTGGATGACTGTGTTGACTGTGAGTGCTAGATTGAGCGACATCTGAAGTAATTTTTTTAATAGGATATATGGGAAGAGAGAGATCTGGTGAGAGATACCCCAGCCTTGCTTTGGAAATTGGGAATAATATTTGATTTTTCCAGAAAATAATATTGATGTTCATTTGAAAACCGAATTCATAATAGAGATTTAAATTTAATGTGGCGGTTCCCTATTTACAAACAGTCCTTACTCACAAACTAGTGAGCAATAAGTGACGACGTTTCTGAAATGGAAGTCATCTGATTAATGAACATTCCGCCTTTTCACCACTATAGGGTTTGTTCTTACGTGACGCTCACATCTGCTTTGGAAAACTGACAATTATTTTGCAGAATACTATAAGTTCTATTTGCAAAACATTTGTATCCATGAAAAGGTTCGTCAGAGACATGGATAATCCATTGGAAGTGTTCAGTAAGGGACGATTGCGAGAGCGCACGAGTCAAATTGGACGCTCTTGTAAAAAAACTATTGAGCTTATATGTTACCGCTAAGCGCGTAATATGGCTAATGTTAGGAGTAACCAGTTAAATCGTACATTACCTGGGCGTCGTGAATAAACTGTATAATAGGCGATAAACGCATACTTTCGTACTTCATCGGGTAATGTTGACATCAGCCACAGGGCGCTGGCTAACGTAACGTGATTGTCCAAGTGTGAGGCGTCTTGTATGTTCGCAAGAATCATTTTGATATGAAAATACGTTGGAAATTTATTTGCAACTGCTCGCTTCAAGTGAAACGCAAAGGGCGGAGTCTCATCGCCAAGTGGAATATGCTCGTGAAGTCAACTGAGGTATGCAATGAGGTTACGTTAAGTAGTACGTTTCGTGTAAATAAAAAAATTGCGATTGGCGCAGTGGAGCGCTACACTACACGTCACGACTTTCACTAGCATTGGGAACTTTCCACCAGCAATACGATTCTCTTTTTTTAACAAAATACGATTCCTCATCAAGGCGACGTATGCGTACCCTAGGTGCCTCGTGTCAACTTCAACCTGCTAAATTCTGCAGTATGCTTCGAAGCTGTCCGTATTTCAGACTTGATCTACACCTTTTTGATGTGAACGTAACCAGCTATTACAAAAAAATAGTCAGTTTCGGACTTACTACAGCTACGAAACATTTGATGCTGTGGCGTCGTATCAGTCGCCTTGTACAAACGTTAAAAATATTAGCCACGTGCATTTCATGCGCATGAAATGTATGAGCAAGTAGTTTGCGACAGCGGGCGGAGCGGAAATAGTCGCCGGGCTGAACAATGGCAAACCCAGAGAGCTGAAGGGAAGGGGTGCCGTGACGTGGTGAACCCCGGTTGCCACTTGGGGCAAACTCGTGAACCCCGTAGACTTGCTGGATGTGGAAGCGCGTCGGCGGAAACACTGAGATGACGCAGTTCCCTCAGCTGACCCACAAAGTAATATAACTGAACCCCGGACCTAAACTCCTTCTGATTCTTGGGCGCGTCGGTAAAAAGTCGTGTGGGTTGTGCTCGGCGCGGCATAGGCAGGGAACTAAATCTGGCGTGCTACGTCGAGACGGGAGGTGCGGCATACTGGCAACTGGTGCATCCCACCGAACATGTTATCGAATTATCAGGCAAGCAGTTGTGGTGACCAGGAACACTCCTTCTATATTCAATCAATGAATCAGTTTGTTTATTAAATTGAATTTGCCTTATTTTACGTGGCGAGACTCGGGCCATCAGGCCCGCTCTTCCGTCTGACCACGCAAATTTCGCTACGCTCCGTTCACTGGGACTGGGAGAGAATGGAGGTATTTCTTGGGCGAGAAATAGGCGATTTGAATTTAGCTCAGAGGCGTCATTTAGGCTTGAGGATCTTTTACATGCAAGTAAATCTACGAACATGAGACAGCCGGGTTTACTTCCCCTCCGAAGGAAGGCGTACGAAGGATTTTTTCGCCCTTAAAAATCCACGGCTTCGATCGGGTTTGAACCCGACAACAGTCCAGTACGCTAACCGTTACACCATCGCCGCCGCTATTATTGTTTATTGCAATTGCCGCGTTTATTCGCATAGTATGCCGCATAGTATTCAGGCGTTGGAGCTTATTTCAAATAAATACTCAATAAATTACAAACCGTTCACATCTGTGAATTATTGTCCCGGCAAAGACGCCACAGACGTAGGTCGAACGCTTGCTAGCAAAATATTATTAAAATAGCAGTATTTTTCTCTATCCAAATGTTTGGTGTATAGTTTCGAAAATTCTTAATAGGGAGTAGAGACGAATTGTTGGTGCAAGCACTTAAGGAATGATGTCCGTTTGTGATTTTTTTGATGTTGTGTACGTGTGTAACTCTTTCTGGGCGTGTAACAAATAGGACAAATGAGAGGTTTATTTTGTCTTAGAATTGGGATTATAATTAAATGATTCCAAGGACAAAGAAAGTAACCTCGAAGATAGCATTTAGGATGAAGACTAACGAGGCGAGAGATGTATCAGTGGAAGGTGTTCTAGAATGTCCTTAGGGGTTTGAGCACAACCAACTGATTTCATTTTCTCGCTTTACTTTGTAAGAAATTAAAGTTTCATAACCAGTTTAACAATGCGAAAATTAAATCTCAAACATTATGAAAAGGTCAAAGTTATGGAAACAAGAGAAACTCGGAAGCTTTTAATGAAGAATGTGTTATTGGTGATTAATTCCATAAATACGTTACATGTTAAATCTATTTTAATAATCATAATAAAATCGTGTAATTTTTACTTTACTTTAATTACATCTTTACTTACAGTAACCGACTAGTTTCAAAACGGAAATATCAATATCTATTTTTGCTGCCTTCAAGCTTGATATTCCATCTAGATTTAGTCACAATTATTTCCAAGTCGCTACTAGATTGAATATTAGCTCATTGCGCTCCCATAGGGATTATTTTGATGTACTTTTTCTGTATAATTTGATAAATCATGATATAGACTCTTCAGAATTATATTGTAAAATTCCTTGGGCTAATCCAATGCGTGATCTGCGTTCTACAAACAGCATGTTATTTAATATTCCTTTTGCGAGATCAACCTTGTACTATTATGCGCCATTATGGAAAATGTGTAGAAGTGCCAACTGTAACCGCATTAACTTATTTTGTTCACCTTATCAATTTAAAAATAACTTATGAAAACCGGTTACTAAATGATTTTCAATAATACTGTAATGTAAATGATATTTAATAATTGGGCGATTGCGTGTAATTATATATATATATGTATATGAATATCACAAGTGTCGTTAAATGAACAACCCTGCATAAAACAGAAACCTTAAATCGGGACTTTTTTGTCCCTATTGATTCCGGCTTAGATTTTACTGTACTTGGGATCTCGCAAGAACACTAGTTTTTCATTATTTGAAAATTAAATTGTTTAAAAAATTAACATTTATGTAATTGTTTGCATGTATTTTAATATGACATTTTTATGAAAAATGTTCTTTGTAGTATGAAAAAGTATTTTACCTACCTACAGAACTATTGTCCATATCAACTTTTGATGTTTATCCGACAATTCTTACAATCTTAATTTTCAATACGTTTATTTTCTTTAAGCTTAGAATTTCGAAACGCACGTGTTCAACAATAGATGTTTGACCGTGTGTGTATGAATATATGTAGATGTTGAGCACTTTTCTCATGTGCAATAGTATGCATTGGATCCCTCTTTACGATATTCCACAGTACTAACTTCAAATAATGTTTAATTTTTGGACTTTTGGCCTGCTTTTTTCAAGATTTAGAATACAGTAGTTTTGTAATTTTAATCATTCAAAATTTTGTAATTTTTCAATGAATTCGGATTCGTACAGCTGAAGAAATAATTATAATCAGATTTTCATTTAATTAAACTGCTTATTTATAATCGAAGCCTGCCATTTTGGATTCGCCATTTTGAATTGTGTAATTTTAATAATTAATTCCGATTCTACTGGACGAGAAACATCAAATTTTCATGCAATTTCACTACTTGTTTCGAAACGATTTCAGCCATTTTGAATCCGCCATTTTAAATTTTGTAAGTTTAATAATATTCTGATTTAGTGACTAAAAATCTTTATATCCATATTTGTATATAATTCCAATGATTTTTCGAATTTTGGTCATATTTTTCAATATTCCAACCACCGTGCGTCTTTGGTTTCTAAAACGTACTCGTGCAATAAAGCTTAACATTATTAACTAAGTGCGTAAACTACTATTACTACGGAAAATAACGAAGATGTGGCTGAATCTTGTTCCTATTAATTATACGTCCGTATGCCCACGGCCGACGCTAGCGGGTGAACCGTTCAGGCAGGTTTCTCCAATATTTATATTCGTCCTGATTCTTCGTCTCTGCATGTTCTAATGTGCAGCGTTCTTATATCGCATCAATATATTTTGATGTGCTTGCGTTTTATTTACAACATATTCCTCTTCTCTACAAAAATGTCACAAGCTTTCACAATTCAGTCAGCAACTCTGAATCAGACCTCTTCATCAATACAAAATGACGGCCCCGTAATGTGGAGCTGAAACATGACTCGAACAAGAATTTTAGAAGAGTAAAATCTTGTCCTATACGGAAATTATCGAGGAAAAAAATTGCAGCCGTTTTTGAGAAAAAGGCGTTAGAGCGTTTCCGAATATGGGTATGTCAACATTAATGACGTGAGAGATATTTTTAAAAAAAATCGAAGTGGCATTGATTTTATGTTTAATCCATTTAGCACTATCCGTTCTAAATATTTAAAAAAAACAAATTTCCAGCAATTTTCGACAAAATGGCATTTGAGCGTTTCTGAATTTGCGGAATTTTGAGGTTATTTTCACGGAAAACTAAAGTTTCCGAGACACGTTGTAAGAAATCATTTGAAGCCCATATAGTCATAAATGTAATATTGTATATATGTATGTAAAATATTATATGTAAAATTCAAATATTGACGACGTGAGAGATTTCGAAAACATTACATTTGTGTAATTTAAAACAAACAAAAGAATATAGCAAAATGGTGTTTATGACATTATTCAGTACATTTTGCACTAGCCCTACCAAAAGTTTCAAGAAACAAATTTGCAGCCATTGTCGAGAAAGTTTTGATTTTGTTTATATTGCACATATATCACTTAATATTGCTCGAAAATTACTAATTTTTTTTAAAAAAATGCACGACTTAAATGAAATAACCAATTATGGACAGCAAATTTAATTTAATGAAAAAATCTCTATCTTTGATTTTGTTGTTGTAGGATGACGCCGAAAAAATTTCAATCTTTCGCTATTTTCGAAATTGCAGAGTTGAGAATGAAAATCGGACGGATGCTATCTTTATACGACATTATGCTCTCTTCCTACAAAAACATTTAAAGAAAAAATTGGGAGCCATTTTTGAAAATGTCTCAGAGGATTCATGTTAAGTAACTCCAAAATTAAAGAATATTTTTCAAAGTAGAGCTTCGAATGAGGCCAGATCGACCGGGGAGTATTCAGTTTGAAAAATAAGCCTACGCATTGTTTAGGCGCTAGTGTTGTTCACATCGCGACGGACGGACAGACAGCGTTTTAACGAAGAGAAAAAAACAACACTTTTTCCGTTTTGGGGGACTCCAAAACGCGTATTTCCGTAGAAATCTCGAATTCGATTATCCGCAGCATTACATGACTTTCTGTATACTACGTATATTGCTGTGTTATACTAGAAAGTAAAAAAAATGTAGAATGTTTTTCTTCGATTTTTTGTAAAATATTTATCTTTCGCTATCTCGGAAATCATTTCTCCGCCACTGAGTTAGAGTATCTCATTTCAATCTAGGTAAAGAGCATCCCTTAGAACCTAGCCTAAGCAACCGACTACTCTTTCACATCTACCTCCGTAATCTGACCGATATTTAGATAATGAAATAAATGCTCATCCCAACATAAGCCAACAATATGCATTCTCCCACTTTAATATCCGCATTGCTTAATTCTTGTATTTAAAAGGAGGTTGCTATAGTCATCCCTTCGCATCATTATCGTCCGATAATGCTCGCTTCTAACGACTGAGAAGCCGTACATCAGAGCTTTGTATAATCACCACATTCTGCAATGAATAAAGGAGGAAGGAGGCACATTGTAACACATTTCTTTTGCATACATTTGTTACTAGTATTGTGAAATTATGGTTTTAATATGTATCCAAGTGTTCAGTATCTTATGCTATTAATGCTTTTTAGAAATAAATTTAAAAAAGATTAGTCATTGTAAGTTTTTGTGAGGTTTTGTTTTATGAACAATGTGTTCTCAAGTATTTTTTTATTTGTTTCAGTACCTATATCGCATGGAAGTGCTTTAGTGACATACGTTCCTAGTGAGGGAGGCAAACTTTACGTCAAGAAAGGTGATAAAGTTACAATCTACAGCAAGGAGGCTGGTAACGATACTTCACTTTGGGGAGTAGAGGTATGATATTTATTTGTTGAATCGCAGAAGACATTACATAATTTTGTTCCACGAGATTAAAAAAATAAAACAATGTGACTAATTGAGATTCAATTCTTTTGCATAAATGTCCTCATTTGTCGTGAAAAATATTTTTCCAATAATTTGCGTACGTCTTAAGTTAAATTGCTGATGAACTGGTGGATGTTCCCTTTAAGAGAACTCTCTTAATTCTATGTTGTAAAATAAACCCATCTCCCCAACGTAGTGAACAAACTTTTTGGGGCGAAATATGTGTGAGCCCCAACAAAAACTAAGGTTTTCAAATTTTAAACTTCTACCCTTCTCTTCCCATTTTTTCTGCTTGCCGTAACAGGTTCTAATATCTGAAACGACCATTATATTCAAAAACGAATTTGGAATACATTAATCCCTGCTAGCTAAAAGTTGAAACATTTTAAATGCAAATTCAAGGACTTTTTTGTGTATTTGGAAAACCTCAATGTCACAAAACCGCGAAAAACTGGGTGACGTATGAGGGGGAAGTGCAAAGTGTGCTCCGATACTTGCGTCGTGGAATCCCAAATTCTTGTCGCACTCATGGTGCAAGGTGCGCAATCAAATGTTATGTATACAAGAAATACAAATTTACAGAAGTCCCCAATAAAGTAACATGAACTGAACAGCACAGAGCAGCTGATGACAATTTCACGGTAGCAGTCCTCAGTGTTGCCACAATTTGGAACTCCTTCCATTGCGACTGATAGGTTTCGACCTAAACGTGCAAAAGCTCTTTCTCGATTTTACCCGTTATTCACATCTATACAGCTTTCGATTGAATTAACGTAACGAGGTGACACAAACTCCCTAATTATTCGTAGCTACCAAAAATAATCGATTCTGTTTTATCGCTGGAATTGTGATATGTTTTGTTATGCAATCCAGGGGGCTCTTGCGCATCGTATCCGACTTCAGCCAATGAGCTTCAGACACCAGTTTGCGCCACAATATTAGTGGGAATTTTAAATGTTGCTAGATACCAAAATCACCTCGTTGAAAGACATTGAAACAGATTTATGAAGCATTTCTTTTAAATATTCTCATGAACATCTTTGTGTTATTTGTGTTTGGGTTCCGTTGAAAATTGTCACTTTGCACCACTTTCAAAACGTTTCTCAATCCTTCTCGCTCTCCTTGCAACATGGGGGCCATCGGCATGGTTGCCAGGTGCTTCGTGCAAACATCCGCCGTTAGATGGATGTAAATACGCCCAATTCTGCCCAGTAAGAAAAATTCGACAATCCAAGTAGGAAATTTGAATTTGCATTAAATTTTGTTTGAGATAGTGACCCTGTGAAATGTTTGATTAGTTTTATTTTTTTTGGGTTTGTGAAAATTATAATTAATAATAATATTTATGTAAAATCACTACACTATACGTATCACTTACGTTCAAATATTAATTGTACTCTCCGAAAATAGAAATTTAATCTCAACTTCTGGCCTGCAGTAGCATCAATGCTTATGTTTATACAACCCTAAAAAACCAATATTTTTAGCGTTTAAATAATTTTAAAATTTAAATCATTAGGGAAATGTACTATCACTAAACATATATTGTTAATTGAATTTGCCCACCGAGTTTTTACCGACAGTTTTTTTATCATGAAAATTTTATTCAGTTTTCTAAGCAATCGCATCACAAAAGGTTTAATGGTTTTCAGAGCGACGTTTCGGGAATTTATTTTTCCCCCATCTTCAGGCAGTTCAAACAAAAGATCAAAACAAAAACAAAAACAACAACAGCGAAACAAATATTTAAACATATTTACAGCTGAGTGCACAAAGCACGTGCACGTACTCTGAAAACCATCAACCTTTTTGTAATGTCGTTGCTCAGAGGATTGAATAAACTTTTTATGATCCAAAAACTGTATGTCGGTTAAAACTCTGTGTCCAAATTCAACAGTATATATTTTAAAATTAAAATTGTATTGCGACAAAAAACCTGTTTTATTTGTGAACATTTACGAAATTAATTACATTCAGAATTGTGTAAAAAAATAAAATAAAAAAAATCAAAGGGCAATTGAAAATAACTTTAGATAGGTGAGATGGGTGTTGGGGTTGAAAATGTTTGAGTCGTATTTTTTTACCACTATGTGTTCTTCATGTGTTTCACATGAAATTGGTTCATTGCTGTTGACATTTTTACTTCCTTATTCCGCGACATCGGAATGTGCGGTTTAGGCAAAATGGCGATGCTGTACTTCATGCCTGTGCGTCATAACAACTGTCGTCTTTTGAGAAAATTATGGCAATGGTTTCGTCGTAATAAAATTCTCTCACATAAATAAATAAAATTTCAGAGTAATTCATCGTATTAACCGAGTGTAAATGAACTCATACCGATGGGCATAATTTGAAGCCTAAAAAGTTATTTTTTCCTTCAGGAAAATGTATGTTATGTAAACACTAATACTCTAGAATACCCATCGAAAATTGTGAGGAACTGCTGGAGAAAACTACAACCAAGCTTGTGTATGCTTATCGTTATTTAAGAAAGTTTGCTTCAATCTGTTTTCCGTTGTAAATGTTATTTTTCTACTAAACTCATCTTCTTAGTTGTTTCCGAACGCGCAATTAAAATACGGGGTTATTCTAAATATATTATCTAAAAGCAACATTAAATAGCAGTGGATTTACTCACTTGAAATACTTTATTCTCAGTTCACAAATTATCAATCAAGTTCTTCCTACAAATGTTCAATGTGGCCTTCTTTTGTAACACAGCAGCGCTCCCATCTACGAAATTTATTCTCAGATGGGCGAGAGTGTGTCACCATGTACCTCGGCTAGCACACCATTGATGCGCTGGTGAGGATATTGATATTTTAATTTTGATATTTGAAGCTCCCGTACCAATCAACGGTTTGGCAATGATTTCATGTTGCTTTTAGGTAACTTATTTAGAATTACCTTGTATTGTTCGTGGGGATGCAATGCCGCTGCAGAGCGTTGCGTGGCGGTGGAGAGGAGTGAGGTCGATAGAGATTCTCGGCGCGGCGACCGCGACGTCTATGACTTAGAGCGAAACTGTGGCCTTCGAAGCAGGCAAATCGTGCGCTGACTTACCGCTGCCTTCACCGCTCTCCTTTGCCAGTAAACGCAGCGCAGCCGTATACCATGTCCCGGTGCGCAGGATATTTGAATTGCGCGCCCAGTTGCGGTATCTAAGCAGTTTTGTCGAAAAGGGAAATTTTTAAACGGAAAAAAGGTTTGATCCATATCATCTTCAATAACGGGAATACTACATTATGTTTGCCCTCGTAATTAAGCGACACTGTATAAAAGATATAAATGTGATTACTTACTTCAATTGTCTAATTTTCAGGTTGGTGGAAAACGTGGATATTTACCCAAATCAGTGATAAAGGAAGAAAAAGTGTTTCATAAAACACAGTTTATCATTGTGCCTACAGAACCGGGAAGTGATGCTGAAGCAGATTCTCTTGACAATAATGTACAGGAAGGCAGTGCAGCAGATGTGCCTATTCTAAGTGATTCATTCAGTGTGGTTGATGGCACTACTATTTATAGTAATACCACTGGTGAAGTATTAGAAACTCAACCTATGGAAACCAGGACTTTCGATACCCAGACCCTTGATATTCAGTCATCAAAAACAATAGATGCTACAGGTATTGGCAAAAATACTTTAGTAGAACCAAACAGTTCATTAATTCTTCCTCAGCCAACCACTTCCAGTGCTGCTGTGTATAGTGCTAGGGGTGATGAGAATCTTGGAGGAACCCAGGCAAGTGTGTTAGATGAAGTAAAATCTACAATTGAAACATCTGCTCTAGAAAGTAATGAAGATCTTACAACACTGAAGGTAAACGACATTGAAAATAACTCTGGAGACGTAGAAAATAATGAAAGTAATGAAAAAGTAGGGATTGGCGAAGATACCCTAGAAGACGAGGAAGGAGAAGAAGATGATGAATATGAAGAAATGGAAGATGATGAGGATGAGGATGAGATAGATGATGAAGATTTGGATGAAGAGGAAGTACTGGAGTCAGAAACAGATTCTAAACAAGATGTAGATGGTGAAAGTGAGAGGATTGGGAAAGAAAGTAAAGAGGCAAGCCAAGGCAATGGTGAAAATGAAAATGTAGTATCTGAATCTTCGGAGACCAATTTACAGGACTCTAATGTTTCTGAGCCAGAGATATTCAATGACAATACAGGAAGTTCGGAAACTTCTGAAGGAGAACAAGTGAGGATAAGCAATGATTATTCTGAAATTAAGCATGAGGGAGAAAATAAAGATGAGGGTACATTGGTTAAGGAAGAAATATCAAACACAACAGAAATCGTGAGCGAAGTCACTACTGCTGGTCCTCTTGATAAAAATGAAATCTCATCCCAGGACAGTTTGAATGATATTGACAATGCAGGTGCATCAACAGAGGAATCTGTAGTCCTGCCCAATGACAGTGAAAGCACAATAATCACCCAAAATGCAAACAATGATGAAAAAAAATATGTGTCAGAAATTTCTAGTGGAGATGATGCATCACCAGAAAATAATGCAAATTTAATAAGAGATAGTGATTCAGTGGTACACACAAATGATGCAAGTACTAATTCCAATGTTTCTAATGTAGAAGATATACAAGAAAGAAACAGTGATAATGAAAAGGAAAATTACTTTAATTCATTTTTTTCTCTTGGAACATATAATGAAAATAATAAACCAGAAGGTATCTTTTTTATTCTTATTACGCATGTTACTTAATACAAAATTATTGTTTGAACACTTTTGCATTAAATTTAATTAATGTAATATTACATTTATTTTGTTGCAGATGACAATGTAGAAATAGTGCAGAAAACAGATGCTTCAGTTTCTGAAGAAAATATAGAAATAGAGAATTCTCAAGATAACGAAAACACGTAAGTAAATTAATTTCACTCGCTAGTTAAATGTTTTTAATTCACTTTTCTCCGGATATTTAAAACAAAAGTATCAAATGAGTCAATATTATTATGCCCCTCTAACATTGTCATTTAAGTTTTATTTGACACAGATTATTCTTCCATCTCCTTCTGTTATGTACTATCTGTCTATACTTTGGATGTTTTGTAAAGTCCTTCTTGGTAAACTGAATAATATAAAACTAAACTGAAAAAGAGTTCATCATCTCCCATCTAAAGCAGCACAAACACAAGCTACACCATAAATCACTCCGGAAAACAGAATTATTTTAAATTCCTATGACCTATTCCTATGGCAGAACTACCAGGGGTGCAGCAGGTGCAATTGCCCAGGGGCTTACATCATTGGAGGTCCCTGCTCACTGTTGTAATGAAATTCAATTGTTAAAAATAATGAAATTTTGTTTGTTTCAAACCAATTTTGTTTAATGGATTTAAATGTAAAGTTTTTATAAAATCAGAAATAAAATTTTTTTCTTTGATTTTTTTTCTAGAATAATTTGGTTTAATTTTTATGGATCTTAGAAAATATAATTTTTTCATTCTCTATACATGGTAAAGTCAACAGTCTTGGGTCTTTCTTTTATTAGTATCAGACAAAAAACAACAATAATCAAACACATGTACGATAAAATCACTGGTGAGATAGATACCTTCTAATAATAATAAGTATATAAAAGATGTTGTCCAGTATCAAAAGTATATTTTAACTTAGGTTCTTTTCGATAGCATACCTATCATAATCAGAGCTATCTTGCAGTCTCTGGATGGAAAACAAAGTTTTAAAGTTTTAAGGAACTTTGAATTTGCTCAGAGACTGCAAGATAGCTCTGATGATAGCTACTCTATTGAAAAGATTTTAAGTTAAAATATAGTTTACTTTAATATTTACGAATATACAAATGATAATTTAGAACGTATTCATTTTCATAACTTTGGGAATCTGGTGGCTCTAGTCTTGTAGTTTCTGAACGTATATTTTTAAGTGTAGATAATAGTGAAATTTCAACCATATGAACCGTCATTAACAATGATTAAGGAAATTCCATTCCAATTCCAGAAAGATCAAGCGATTTAAGTATTTTGTTGATAGAACACAAAATGACCCATAATTTATTTTTTTATAAGAGAACCAGCATGGGTGAAAACTGTGAAATATACACTTACAAGGACAAAGAATGAAGAAGTGTATTTATATTTAAACAAACGCCAAAATTGTGTTTTTCATATTTATTATAGTATTCGAAATGACGGTACTGATTTCATCTTTCAAAACCAATATGTGCTTATGAGTTCACAACATTCTTGAAACATCACATACCCATTCTAAAGCTCCAAGGCGGAAGTATGCCCTGCAACGTTCACAACACGCTTCCAACGATGTGGGAGTCGCCAAATACTATTGCTTCACCAATCATTGCTTAGGATTTGTAAAGTCTTGCGGTTACAAACCGCCTACCACATGACGGTTTCTTTACTTTTGGCATGAGTTGAAAGTCACATGGAGAAAAGTCTGGAGAATATGGTGGGTGCTCCAATTCTTCCCATCCCAGCACTACAGTAGCCTCTTTACTCATTCTTGCGTTGCCGTAGATTGATTTATTAGTTTCTGGGCCTATTAGCTATTAAGGTCTTTAATTCCGTAAGTGTAGCGCATGTTTTGATCGCGGGAGGTGGCGGTCTTCTTCCCCTGCGTGATGGAGAGATCCGTCGCCAACCTAAACGCCGGGAGAAGCTCTAAGGTCCTGACTGGTCTACGGACGTGTCAGTGTGTCACAGCATCTCCTCCAGACAGCGGCTGAACTCTACCTATCTACCTACCTATCTACCCATCTACCTACCTATCTACCCATCTACCTACCCATCTACCTACCCATCTACCTACCCATCTACCTACCCATCTACCTACCCATCTACCTACCTATCTACCTACCTATCTACCTACCTACCTACCTACCTAACTACCTACCTACCTACCTAACTACCTACCTACCTAACTAACTACCTAACTAACTACCTACCTAACTACCTACCTAACTACCTAACTAACTACCTAACTACCTACATAACTACCTAACTACCTACCTAACTACCTACCTAACTACCTAACTACCTACCTATCTAACTACCTATCTAACTACCTAACTACCTATCTAACTACCTATCTAACTACCTACCTAACTACCTACCTACCTACCTAACTACCTACCTACCTAACTACCTACCTACCTACCTACCTAACTACCTACCTAACCTAAACTACCTACCTACCTAACTACCTACCTACCTAACTACCTAACTAACTACCTAACTAACTACCTAACTAACTACCTAACTACCTAACTAACTACCTACCTAACTAACTACCTACCTAACTATACCTACCTAACTAACTAACTAACTACCTAACTACCTAACTAACTAACTGCCTAACTAACTAACTGCCTAACTAACTACCTACCTAACTAACTACCCACCTACCTACCTACCTAACTACCTAGTGCCCTACCACCGCCGGAACTCGAACTCCGGTACTACCCGATTAGAGGCATTGAATGACATCAATTGATGTCCTAAGACACCTAATCCGGTTTCTATTGGAATGATGGAATGCCAAAAGTGTTATAGGGCCTACGAAATCTGATTTGTAATTAAAGGGAACGCTAACTTGTTAAATGAACTGTTTGATTAAATTTTGATTTGATTAATTGACGTGATTGATTAAATACTTTTTATGCCATGATACTTCTATAAAACAACCAATTTAAGGCACGTGAGTCGACAAAAAGTTTAAAAGCATTTTAAACCTTAGCTTGGCCACTTTACCCAAAATGTTTTTTACGCAAATTGACCGCCCAAATTGATATAAGATTTGCTTTATGAATGATTATAAATGGTTTGGTGAGCATATTTTAGCTCTACGATTACATTGGTTAATATCCCATTGACTTTAAACTGAAACGAAATGGAAAATTAGAGCCCGGATTTGTATGCAAATACACATCTCTTTGTCAATTGTTACTTGGAAAATGATCACATATCTTTACGAATCCGACCATTTGGGGTATTCCTGACGAATGTTATTTTGTATATTTTGCCATATTTTACGGTTACTGCATATTTTGCATATTCAGCGTATTTTTTAGGAAAATGGTAATATTGTTTTAGAAGAAAACTCTTTAAAATTTGAGAAATATGGTTGATTGTTTTCGTTGTTCATGGAACAGCTCAGCCGTCACTATAAAAAAGTGAATATCATTTTAGCTTCAAACCTGTTGTCACCGGACGCACGTGGGAAAACCTCCATTTAAACCTATGCTCTTCTACGAGCCGCGGCGTTCGGAAGCGCGCTGCTGTGGCGACGTGAGAAGGGACTCAAAGGTAACTGTGGTATTCACCGTACGCGGGTATGCAGGGAGACCTGCATGTGATATGTCATTAAGAAAAGTCATCACGAAGAAAACAGTAGCATTCTGCTTTTCATTTATGCCTAATTATTCAAATTATTCGTTTTGTAAATAATATGATGCACAAATTGAAAAACCTCAGAAATGCTCTAGCACATGTGCAGGACAATTTGTATTTGTTAAAATAAAAAAAAAGAGGCCAACGAAAGTGGATGCTACGATTTGATGAATATGTGATGGATTGTAAACGTAATCAGCACCAAATACAGTGAAAAAGATGCATAGTAAAGGAAATTATATTCATTGTTTCTCATTTTAGACGTCAAGCCTCTGCAAACAAGCTAATGACTGCAGGATTGTTAATTTTTGTCAGATAAGTTTTGTATTTTTGCATTCTCATAAGAAGCATAAGAGAAAGTTATGTACTTGTATCTCAAAAAAACGGCGAATTTTTGGGGAGAAACGTGGGCCTTTGTAACGGAAAGGGGGATAAATCGTGTTGCTAGTAAATCACTTCCTCAAACTCGTGTTGTTGTAGCCAGAATCCAGGTTTTGTGAGTCGTTGATACCCAAAGATCGATTGACGGCGAAATGTCTGTTCCTATGTGGTTAAAGCTAGCGCCTAGACCGTTCAACCGATTTTCTCTAAAATTGATATTCTCCACTTGATGTGGACGAACTTCAAGGCTTAGAGAGTTTCACCTGAATATTTTGATTTTTGAATGTACTGTACATAAAGGCTCAAAAACATTTTCAAGCTTTTCTCAAAAATGGCACCAAATTTATGGTTCAACTTTGTCCTGGAATAGGTGCTCTCATGGCTCAGTGGCAAAGTCGCTTGCCTTTCACCACTGAGGTTTCGGGATCGATTCCCGTAGAGATTCCCGATTCACGTGAAGTTACGACAAAACGAGTTTGCCTGCTTCACAGGGGCTAGTCCAACCCTTTGAAGCGTCCTAAACCTTACCCCTATCCTTATTCCTTCCTAACTCTGGCCGATATGTAGATGAGCAGGGCGCGTGCGAGCACAACAACACTAGCTGTCGGTGATACCCTGATTTGACTATGACTGAGGTGACTTGATAACCTTGTGTCACTGTTAAAATATGAGACTCCGGCGCCGAACGCCGCAGCGGCGCAAACCCGCCGCAGGGGGGAAGGTCTCCATTCAAACCAATGATCTGCAACAAGCCGCGGTATTCGTAAGCGCGCCGCGGTAGCGACGTGAGTCATGGAAATACTAGGAAACCGAGGTGGGTTAGGGCCCCTTCCCACGGCGCGGCCGCGGCGCGCTTCGCAGCAGCGCGGCACGTAGCAGAACATTGGTTTGAATGGAGGCCTTCCCACGTGCTCCTTGAAGGAAGCGCGCTGCGGTCGCGCCGTGGGAAGCCGGCCTTAGTCGCGATGCTTGCCGGCGCGGCGTTCGTTATTTGCCTGCTGACTCACAAGAGCCCTTCCGACGCCGCCACCGCCGGAGCCACGGCCGCACTGCCGCCCGCCGTGGAAGAGGGGAGGGTTCTGCAGGGGTAGGTTTCGACCACCCTCCGGCGACGACCAACAAAGGGACCGCAGCAGGTAAAACGCAGCGACCGGCGGCACAGTGGGAAGCCTACCATTTAAAGCTGTGTTCTGCTAGCGGTGACCCTTACGCCCTCCTCCGCTTCGCGTAGCAAGAGTTCTCCGCTGCTGGCCGCAGCGGCGGCCACCCGCTGCACGTGGGAAGGCCTCCATTCAAACCAATGCTCTGCTACGAGCCGCGGCGCTCGGAAGCGCACCGCCGTCGCGGCGTGGGAAGGGCCCCATAGGGTGCCCCGGGCCGCGCCTGGCGATCTGCACAATAGAGCCCTGCCCTCTTGGGCGGCGTGCAAACGCGTGCAGGCAGCGACAAATTGCCACTTTCCTGGCTCTCCACTTTCGGGCGCTCCAACGCTATTCGAAAGAAAATCACGTAATGCGCGACCCGGGTCTCAGTTCATAGGCCAAGGAGCTGCGGGTGGGGATGGCGATCGTTCAATTGCAGCTCGATTCGCATGAATTTTGATTTCCAACTCGAAGGTTGCCGGGAGGGTTGTTTTTTCAGCGACACCGCGTTCTCCGTGCATCTCCCTCTGAAATGTTTCCTGCCATGGCAAGTTTCGGCGAGGGGGCCGCTACCTCCGAATACCAACGTATCGTAAATCGCGCTGCGCCCTGGAATGTCCAGGATTCTTGGCTTTTGCGACAGCCGTCTCTCATGCTTGAAAAGAATTGTACGTGGCGAAAAAAAAAGCGTCTTGGACGGTCGCATTTCAATAATTTTTTTCTGTTGTGTGGAATCTTTTCATATTTTTAATGGGAAAGACTGATTCTGAAATTCGTTACTGGGTAAGGTTATAATGGTTATTTTTACGTCTGTTATATTGATTATTTTATTGTATGTTTCTTGACCCGACAACATGAAATAAATTGTTATACAAAACTCGGTGTTTTATTAAGGTCAAGAAACTTACAATAAAAAAAGTCAATAAGACATTATTAAGGTGTGAGAAATCGTATAACCAATATTAATTAATGATAATTTGTATTAATAACAAATATGTGTTAAAATATTTTTGTGTAGCATTAGTAATTCTTTGACAATTCATTACATTAACATTTTACTTTGTTAACAGGTTTGTTGAGCATGTTCATACAACACCCAGCCCATTTGATGGAATCACTGATCTGCATACTTCCACTTCTGACCAGGTTAGTGAGAATCGCTCTCTCTTATCTTCCAATTTAGAGGTACGTAGCAATTTAACTTATTTGGATTCCTACTTAAATGTTGGGAAAAGTGTTCATGTAGCGTCATGGCAACGCTGCTATCAGCGCGAAAAAGCTGCCTTACAGTGGTTCACAAATGTGTTT
>BOPP01000510.1:60595-78361 GCA_017312745.1 Gryllus bimaculatus | reverse complement strand
TGAATGGCGGGGGGGGGAGCTCGCCGCCAGATTGGGCGCTGGCGCGTGGAAAGATGCAAGCGGCTCGAGAAAGCCAAACAATCGTAGAGATATTATAGAGAACGGACACAAAGTTCGACACTAAAACTACAGTGC
The DNA here is from genome assembly GCA_017312745.1 of Gryllus bimaculatus. Lineage (NCBI taxonomy): Eukaryota > Metazoa > Arthropoda > Insecta > Orthoptera > Gryllidae > Gryllus > Gryllus bimaculatus. The sequence continues at coordinate 78,226 of BOPP01000510.1, read as the reverse complement.
AGTGAAGAGAGAGAAGCGTGGGATTTTAAATTCTGAGGAGAAAATAACATTGTTTTTTGGGAAAATAGTGAAAGACTAATTGGAGTGTTAAAGTTACAAATCCTGCAAAAACTGAAGAGTGTATTGGTATCAGCTCGCTGGCGCAGGTGAGCTATCGAATCGGGGCACCTGCAAACAAGAATGAAGGTTAAATATAAAGCAATAGTGTGTGTGTATAGACACAATATGTGATGAACACATGTCTTAGACCTAGAGAGTTGCAGGCGGCAAGGAAGGAAAAAGCGAATTGTTGTCAAACTAGGTGGATCGGTTTAACGGTCGCCGACGTGGTCACTGGATTCAGTGCGCCCAAGGCTGCGGGCGGCAGCGGCGTGGCGCAGGAAGAGCTCGCGGCGTAGGCGGCTGGATAAAAAGCAGCCACTATCGTCCCATGAACCTGGGTGGTAACCAGTCATAGACGTGCCAATAGTGCCGGCGGAGGGCGAGTTCGGTAGCGCAAGAATAGCAGCTGGGATGCGTTCGAGAGGCGCCGCATGCGGGGTGGGAACTCCGTGAAGGCCCATTTGCCATGGCGACGCGCATCGCGCAGCATGAGGGTCGTGCAGACGCTACGTGTGCACGTGCCGAGCAGTTGGCAGCATGGATAGCAAGACAGCGCGCGCCAGCGACGTAGAAGGGTCGTGGAAGGCGCCAGGCAGACCTACACAAGGGAGGACAAGCTTGTCCGAGCAGGCGCTGTGAATGAGCCGACGTCGTCCCCAGGGATTAGCCAGACGGTCTCAAAGGCGCGGATTACGGCTGTTGCCGGGCCGCGCCTAACGCCACGAAGCGAAGTTTTGCCATTGGAGGTCGTATCAAGAACAAGCTTGTTTCCGGACTCGCAGACTGGGGCAGCGAGTGGTGTTCAGGCGATGAATCTCGTCGCGTCTTGTCCCTGCGCGGACGCTGACTAGACAATCCGTAGTGTGGAGGCCGCGCATCTACACCCGTCAAAGTGAACGGCGGTTTAATTGTCGAAAGCCAAGCAGCTTGCGAAGACTTGGTGTCATGGTGTGGGGTGCCGAGTGCGAATAACGCCCCAAGTCCCGGCTGATGTTCATATTGGCGCACATGTACGGCAGGGCCGCTTTTGTGGAAGATATCCTGGCAAGCCGATAAAGTTGCGCATAGGCAAGCTTTTGAAAATAACATTCCAGTGAGCATGGGGCGGGTCACGCTGCAGACTCCCAGGCAAGGTCAAGCACGAGCCGCCACACAAACGACCATCGCCTAGGGGCCCGCCTCGCATCATTTCGATGGGCCCTGAGGCGATCTCCAACATCCCCCTACTGAAGCGTTTGGACGCAGGTAGGACCCCCCCCCCCCCTTGCCGCAGATCGGTGACGCTTTTGAAAGTGACACTTGTTTAAATCTGAGTATTCAGACATTTCCAGGCGTTTCAAATTCCTCCAAGGGCAGGCCGGGTGGAACAAAGCCGTTACTGTGCCCACCTTTGTGTACGAATGACTGTTTTGCGTCCGAAGTTTTGACGAACTAGAACAGTTTCCAATGAGTTCCTGATCTGCGTGGGTACATATGTTTGTTCTTTGCTTGGATGTTAGATTTTTCCAAGGGAAGTGCGTATGCTGAAGAATATGAGACGCTGGGATAAATTCAATTCTAGGCAAGTAGTGTGATGCCAAATGATGCTATTTTCTCTGGCCTCCTATACTTCTGCTATCCTCTGAAAAAGTTCTAACCATTGTTAAACATAGCAACGTGCGATCTAATTTTCGAGCAAAAAACAAATGATAGGGGACTGGACCCATTTTTTAGAAACATGAGATTATATAGCTGCCAAATTGAAATGTCCGTTTTCAAAATTCCAAGATCACCGGTGCCCATCGCAGAATGTCAAATTTGGTGAAGGTATCTGTATGTGTTTAAACGGCCGCGAGCGCCGAAATCAAAATTATAACGTTTCACGTAGTCTATTCCTGTTAATACTACTTTTATCGGGGTCATTATGGCGCAATGGAACAAAAGTCTGTTATTGTGATAGTGCGGCCGTGTGTCGTTGCAATACTTTTGTAATACCATGCTTCTTACAAAGAACTAATATTATAAATACGAAACGCCTTTCCTTTTTAAATACGTAGGAGTGCATCTTTCCATTTTAAATCGGATGCGATTGTTTGCTTCATGTCCGCAGACCAGTTACAGAAGGGCTTAAGATTTTATCGTAAGAACAAAGAGCTGGAAGACAAATGTTACTTAAAAAGTTATTGTAATTTTTGGTATTTTTAGGGCATGTCGACGAAACGAACTTGTGCATTGACTACACAAGAACAACAAAAATCTACTTTTTTTGGGCGCCTACCAATTTTTGAGCTCATTATAGTGTTTCAAGGCGCCGGATTCCAAAAATGCTAACTGCTTGACTACATCAGCTCTAGTTTTTAGAAGATACCGCGAAAAAATAAGGTTTTTTCGTCTCTTTCGGGATCGTAGTTTTCATTTTGAATTAATATATTATGATGGCGCCACTCATCCTGGTGCGAATTTGTAGTTTGATAAGTTCCTAATCGGGTCTATGGGTTCGTGTCCCATTACGTTCAGCGACTTGTTTATATCGTAATGTTTAACTGGATTTGGTAGTGGTAATTGAAATAAAAATATTAGACCAACTTAATACAAACAGGTTATTTACATCAATAATTAATTTTTGAATAGCCATTCATGAGCCCGAAAATCGCAATGCGACTAACTTTAAACATAGCAAATTTAACTAAATTTTCTACAAAAGAAATTTCGTCCTTATCCTTCTTTTCTTCTTTACTAGTAGTTTAAATGTCTTTGTCACTAACCAGTTTTTCCTTCCTCCGTGCCAGAGCCGCCAAGGTAGCTGTCGCTGTTTGCCACCAACACCACAGAAAGAGAAAGTAGGGGCGAATTGTCTGGAAGCCGTCTCTCAGTCGGAGCTTCCCGTTGTAACCTCAGATGTTGGCCGGAAAATCGCCGTCTCCGTCCCTTATGCTGGCACCTTGGAGCTCTGCCCTCCGCAGAAGCTGTTACAAAATTCCAAAAAAAACCCCGAAGGGTTTTTAGAAAAGCGCCCCATTGTGTCGATGCCACAACGCCGCTTTGTGTTGTTCACAAGTCTCGCCTTCCGAGAAAGTTGTTTCTTCTGCTTACGTGTATTGATGCCGTATAATTTTCCCACCAGCGTCGCGATCCTTAAAATCTTCAAAGACGAAGCGATCGAAAAATCGGTCAAACAATGGCGAATTTGCCATGGCCATAGGGTGTAACGATTTACTGACGATATGTGCCGAGTAATTGAACAGAGCCTGAGGTTTACGGTGACTTTATTGACTTAATTTCTTTAGGAGTTTTTCAGTCCGTCGAGCTGTAAATGTTGCAAGAAAAAAAAGAAGAAAAAAAGTTAGACGGAGGAAGTTGTTCTCCGAGCCGCGACCTGTCTTGTCACTAGCAGTCCTGACTCCTACGCACTTGCTGGGCTTTCTCTTTGCCATCGAGTTCAATACCTCCTTGCTTTCTCTCCTACTCCGACTTTGGAAAAATCATCCCGCATCATTTCTTAAATTTCCATCAATCATCAGCGTCGCTACCAGTGAGCTCGCGTCTATCTTTCTCGGTAATTGGTGGAGCGGGATTAGTTCGAATTGCGACTTTGTTCGCTTCCCTGACGGTCTTCGGTGGAAAGTCGCCGTGCTCGGTACTAAATGAAGTCGGTATTTTCTTAAGAAGAATCGATTTTTCATGGCTGTCGCAATCAGCTCCGGGAAGCGCCGCTACGCCTCTCAGGCCCTATTAGCTTAAATTGTAGAGAAGCCGTGAAGAGAGTCGCAAGTCCTATCTTGCCTTCGGGTGCTCCTTTTAAACGCCAATCACTTCAATTTCAAATACAAGGACTCGTCTCGTTTGGTTATTGTTTGGCCTGTTGATTAGTGGGCCTAATGCGACGTGGGCGGAAAGGCTACACTTCCACCCACACGCGATACGTTGGCGTTTTCGTCGTCATAGCCATTAATCTGCCCTCGCTTTCTCCGCAGCCGCTGGGCCACGGCAGCGTGCCGCCTCTCCTGGGTGCGCGTCGAAGTGCTGTTCCGTCTTTGTTCCCAAATGCCTCTATGTCCCGGCTCGCTTGCACCTCCAAAAAGACCTTCTTTGACGTGTTACAATATATAAGTTATTGGCATTAGTATTGCATTATAAATCGACACAATTTGATTTCCCTCGCTTTTTTAGTAATGTTGCACTGGTTCTTGTCACTCATAATTTTTTAGTATAAGTCATTTATTTAGAAATACAACTTCGCATTCGTTAATCACAATTTATGTAATGTACTTCATACCTGGCGCAAAATTTTGTCTATTATGCAAAGGCTTTCCCGCCTGCCTTGTCTATCACAAAAAAGCAATGAGCTACGACTATAGCGTCTTTTCGTTTTTGAGTTAATCTTATTAGCACCTGCAGTGACTGCTGTTAGCATCGAGGCAACGCTAATTTCCCATCTAAAGTGTTTTTCGCAAATCGTTCGGAGTAACCTACAATTTCCTTACTAGTTCTGTATATGTGGAGCTCCCTTCAAGAATGCAGTGTTTGAATAGTCCCAAAATGTTTTGCTCATGTGACGAGTACTCTTTCAAGGAAAATCATAAAACCTATTTTCTGAGTTCATAAACGTGGTATATTGATTTATTTTGATCTTCAAAGCCGCGGAGATCAGATGTGGCTTCCTGTTTATGCAAAAATAATGTACGGAACATTTGCGACAGTGTACAAATGGTACAAGAAGTTTAAACTTTTGGCGATGGGTTGGAGGAGCCCAAAAATCGTATTTTCATGATTGTTATATTTGTCATTACAACATCAATTGTATTGACAGCAACAGTCGCGTAACAAATCAATGTATTCTGACCTAACACAGCTAGGAAAACACGATTTCCACACTCAGGTGACGATTCTCCTTCCATCATTCCGATCACTTCTTCTAAGAGCTTCCTAAAGACAATCTTCAATATATGAAGATTATAAAAATAAAAACTAGTTATGTGTGATTTTTATAAGTACTACTACATCAGATCTAAATATTTCTACCAAAAATAATTCATTGGCCTAAGTCCGGGAACTTAATCATGCACTCCAACAACGACCTCTGAATTGCTCGCTCTCTCGTACAAGAGATAGAATTTGCTTGTACTGGGACAAAATATTACATATTTTTTGTCAGCGGGGAAGGATTTGCTGCCTCCTTGTGCGAAGCAAGGAAACCATAATATGTTCATAAAACGATGTGGAAGCGTCTTTTTAGAAAGCTTGGTTATAGAATATAAGTCGGATAAATGGCGGATTTTCACTGACAGCTCAGGAAAGAGTTTTGAAGTGTGTACTCAACAAATGCGCTGTTCCAATTGTGTCACTTAATTCCGCGTGAAGAAGAGCACGAGACAATTTATTTAGTTTTTAATAAAAGATAAAGTAGTATATAAACATCAGTGGATACTATGTGTGTGATCTGAAGGTGGTGAATTTTTTTCTCGGTCAACGAACGTGGCTACACCAAACTATCCTGCTATCTGTGAGACTGCAGAGCCAAAATATGAGCATTTGTTGACAAAAATATTGGCCTGTGAGGAAAGATAATAGTTGTATGGAAATGCAATGTGAGTCAATTTACCGTTTTGTTGGCTCGAAAGAATATTTAATTCTCGCTTTCACAACCTCGCCTCCGCATTATGGAGGCTAGGCTTAATGAAGCATTTGCTGCCAGGCAATGGGGAGTGGGGATGCTTTGTGCTTCCAAGTGTTATGTTAGCGTGCGTACATTTGTCCAGGAGTTTCAGATGGTAACTGCAAATAAGGAAGGCTCACAAAAATGATTCAAATTTCTAGGGAATCCATAGAGGGAAATTGATCGAGAAGCGATAAAGCAGAAACTTGTCATAATTGGTAGAAACAATGCTGTTCGCAATTTCCATGTGCTTGGGCTGCAATTGAGTATTAAGGTCCAATATCTACATAGCCACTTGCAATTGCTTTCCTCACTGGTGATGCTAAGTGATGAGTAAGGATTGGGGAGCTCGCCGGCCAGATTGGCGCGCTGCCGTGAAAGATGCACTCGAGAAAGGCCAAACAATCGTAGAATATTATAAGACGGAATTCCGACACTAAAAACTACAGTGCAGTGAAAGAAGAGCTGGATTTTAAATTCTGAGGAAAAATAACAATTTTTTGGAAAATATGAGACTAAATTGGATTTAAATTACAAATCTGCAAAAACTGAAGATGTATTGTATCACTCTGGCAGTGAGCTATGAATCGGGCACCTGCAACAAGATGAAGTTAATATAAAGCATAGTGTGTGTGTATAAACACATATGTATAACACATGTCTTAGACCTAAAGAGTTGCACCAAGAAGGAAGAAAGCGAATTGTTTCAAACTAGGTGGATCGGTTTAACGTCGGCCGACGTGTCACTGATTCAGTGCGCCCTACTGCCGCGCACCGTGTGCGCAGGAAGAGCTCGCGCGTAGGCCGGCTATAAAAAGCAGCCACTATCGTCCATGAACCTGGTGTGGTAACATCATAGACGTGCAATATGCCGCGGAGGCGGATTCGTAAGCAAGATAGCAGCTGGATGCGTTCGAGAGGCGCCGCATCGTGGAACTCCGTGAAGCCCATTGGCCATGGCGACGCATCGCGCAGCATGAGGGTCGTGCAGACGCTACGTGTGCACGTGCCGAGCAGTTGGCAGCATGGATAGCAAGACAGCGCGCGCCAGCGACGTAGAAGGGTCGTGGAAGGCGCCAGGCAGACCTACACAAGGGAGGACAAGCTTGTCCGAGCAGGCGCTGTGAATGAGCCGACGTCGTCCCCAGGGATTAGCCAGACGGTCTCAAAGGCGCGGATTACGGCTGTTGCCGGGCCGCGCCTAACGCCACGAAGCGAAGTTTTGCCATTGGAGGTCGTATCAAGAACAAGCTTGTTTCCGGACTCGCAGACTGGGGCAGCGAGTGGTGTTCAGGCGATGAATCTCGTCGCGTCTTGTCCCTGCGCGGACGCTGACTAGACAATCCGTAGTGTGGAGGCCGCGCATCTACACCCGTCAAAGTGAACGGCGGTTTAATTGTCGAAAGCCAAGCAGCTTGCGAAGACTTGGTGTCATGGTGTGGGGTGCCGAGTGCGAATAACGCCCCAAGTCCCGGCTGATGTTCATATTGGCGCACATGTACGGCAGGGCCGCTTTTGTGGAAGATATCCTGGCAAGCCGATAAAGTTGCGCATAGGCAAGCTTTTGAAAATAACATTCCAGTGAGCATGGGGCGGGTCACGCTGCAGACTCCCAGGCAAGGTCAAGCACGAGCCGCCACACAAACGACCATCGCCTAGGGGCCCGCCTCGCATCATTTCGATGGGCCCTGAGGCGATCTCCAACATCCCCCTACTGAAGCGTTTGGACGCAGGTAGGACCCCCCCCCCCCCTTGCCGCAGATCGTGACCTTGAAGTGACATTATGTTTAAATCTGAGTATTCAGACATTTCCCAGGCGTTTCAAATTTCCTCCAAGGCAGGCGGGTGGGAACAAAGCCGTTACTTGCCACCCTTGGTGTACGAATACTGTTTTGCGTCCCGAATTTTGACGAACTAGAACAGTTCAATGGTTCTATCTGCTTGGTACATATGTTTTTCTTTTGCTTTGGATGTTAATTTTTCCAGGGAATGCTATGCTGAAGAATATGAACTGATAATACAATTTACAATATTATCAAAAATTGCTATTTCTGCCCTAACTTCTGCTATCTCTGAAAAAGTTCTAACCAAGTTAAACAAAGCACGTGCGATCTAATTCGAGCAAAAAACAAATATAACTGGACTCATTTTTAGAAAACTGAATATATAGCTCCAAAATTGAAATGTCCGTTTCAAATTCAAGATCACCTGCCCATCGCAAAATGTCAAATTTGGTGAATATCCTGTATGTTGTTTAAACGCGAGCGCCGAATCAAATTATACGTTTCACGTAGTCTATTCCTGTATACTACTTGTTATCGTCATTATGGCAATGAACACAGTCTGTTATTGTGATATCGGCCGTGTGTCGTGCAATACTTTTGTAATACCATCTTCTTACAAGAATAATATTATAAATACGAAACGCCTTTTCTTTTAATACGTAGGAGTGCATCTTCCATTTTAAATCGATGCGATTGTTGCTTCAGTCGCGACAGTTACAAGAAGGCTTAAGATTTTATCGTAAGAACATATTACTGGAAGCAAATGTCTACTTAAAAAGTTATTGTAATTTTTGGTATTTTTAGGGCATGTCGACGAAACGAACTTGTCATTGACTACACAAGACAACAAAAATCTACTTTTTTGGTGCCTACAATTTTAGAGCTCATTATAGGTGTTTCAAGGCCGCCGATTCCAAAAATGCTAACTGCTTGACTACATCAGCTCTAGTTTAGAAGATACCGAAAAAATAAGGTTTTTCGTCTCTTTCGGGATCGTAGTTCATTTTGAATTAATATATTATGATGCGCACTCATCCTGCCGAATTTTAGTAGTTTGATAAGTTCCTCATCGGGTCTATTGGTTCGTTCCCCATTACGTTCACACTTGTTTATATCTAATTTTACTGGATTTTGGTTGTGGTAATTGAATAAAAATATTAGACAACTTAACAAACAGGTTATTTACATCAATTAATTAATTTTGAATACATTCAGGCCGAAAATCGCAATGCGCTAACTTTAAACATGCAAATTAACTAAATTTTACAAAGAAATTCGTCTTATCCTTCTTTCTTCTTTACTAGTAGTTTAAATGTCTTTGTCACATAACCAGTTTTCTTCCTCCGTCACAGCAGCGCCAGGTAGCTGTCCTGTTTGCCACACAACACCACAGAAAGAGAAAGTAGGGGCGAATTGTCTGGAACCGTCTCTCAGTCAGAGCTTCCCGTTGTAACCTCAATGTTGCCGGAAATCGCCGTCTCCCGTCCCTTAGCTGGCACCTTGGAGTCTCTGCCCTCGCAGAAGCTGTTACATCACCAGTAGCGCCCATTTGTCAATGCACAACGCCGGCTTTTGTTCACAATCTCCCTTCCGAGAAAAGTTGTTTCTCTGCTTACGTGATATTTGATGGTCGGTATAATTTTCACCAGCGGTCGCGATCCTTAAAATCTTCAAACGACGATCGAAAAATCGTCAAACCAATGCATTTGCATGGCCAGGGTGGTAACGAATTTACTACATAGTTGCAGTAATTGACAGACTGAGTTTACGGTACTTTATTGACTTATTTAGGAGTTTTCAGTCCGCCGAGCGGTAAATTGCAAGAAAAAAAAGAAGAAAAAAGTTAGACGGATGAAGTTGTTCTCCGAGCCGCGACCTGTCTTGTCACTAGCGTCTGACTCCTACCGCACCTTGCTGGCTTCTCTTTCCCATCGAGTTCCAATACCTCCCTTGCTTCTCTCCCCACTCCGACTTTGGAAAAATCATCCCGCCTATTTCTTAATTTCCATCAATCATCAGCGTCGCTACCAGTGAGCTCGTCTATCTTTCTCGTAATTGGTGGAGCGGGATTAGTTCGAATTCGACTTTGTTCGCTCCCTGACGTCTTCCTGGAAAGTCGCACGTGCTCGGAACTAAATGAGTCGTATGTTTTCTTAAGAGAATGCGATTTATGGCCTGTCGCACATGCAGCCCGGAAGCCGCTACGCCTCTCAGGCCTATTAGCTTAAATTGTAGACAAGCGTGAGAGAGTGCAAGTCCTATCTTGCCTTCGTGCTCCTTTTCACGCCAATCACTTCAATTTTCAATACTCGTCTCGTTTGGTTATTGTTTGGCCTGTTTGATTAGTGGGCCAAATGCGACGTGCGGAAAGGCTACACTTCCACCCACAGCGATACGTTGGCGTTTCGTCGTCATAGCCATTAATCTGCCCTCGCTCTTCTCCCAGCCGCTGGGCCACGCACCTGCCCTCGCCGGTGCGCGTCGAAGTGCTGTTCGTCTTTGTTCCCAATCTCTATTGTCCCGCTCCTTGCGCCTCCAAAAGACCCTTCTTGACGTTTACAATATATAGTTATTGCATTAGTATTGCATTATAAATCGACACATTTGATTTCCCCTCGCCTTTTTAGTAATGTGCACTGTTTCTTTCACATAATTTTTAGTGATCAAGTCATTTATTTAGAAATACAACTTCGCATTCGTTAATCACAATTTATGTAATGTCTTCATACCTGCCGCAAATTTTGTCATTATGCAAAGGCTTTCCGCCTGCCTTTCTATCAACAAAAAAGCAATGAGCTACACTAAGCGTCTTTTCGTTTTTGAGTTAATTTATTACACCTGCAATGACTGCTGTTACATCGAAGGCACGCTAATTTCCATCTAAAGTGTTTTCGCAAATACGTTCGAGGTAACCTACAATTTACTTACTAGTTCTGTATATGTGGAGCTCCCTCAAGAATGCAGTGTTTGAATAGTCCAAATGTTTTTTGCTATGTGACGAGTACTCTTTCAAGGAAAATCATAAACCTATTTCTGAGTTCATAAACCGGGTATAATTGATTTATTTTGATCTCAAGCCCGGAGATCAAGATGTGGGCTTCTGTTGTATGCAAAATATGTACGGAACATTTGCGACAGTGTACAAATGGTACAAGAAGTTTAAACTTTGGCGATGGTTTGGAGGGAGCCCAAAAATCGTATTCATGATTGTTATATTTGTCTTACCAACATCAATTGTATTGACAGTAACAGTCGTAACAAATCAATGTATTCTGACCTAGACACAGCTAGGAGACCGATTTCACACTCAGGTGACGATTCTCTTCCATCATTCCATCACTTCTAAGAGCTTACTAAAGACAAATCTTCAATATATGAAGATTATAAAAATAAAAATAGTTATTGTGATTTTTAAGTACTCCATCAAGATCTAAATATTTCTACCAAAAATAATTCATTGGCCTAGTCCGGGAACTTAATCTCTCCAAAACCACCTCTGAATTGCTCGCCTCTCGGTAAAGAGATAGAATTTGCTTGTACCTGGGACAAATATTACATATTTTTGTCAGCGGGGAAAGGATTTGCTGCCTCCTTTGCGAAGCAAGAAACCATAATGTTCTAAAACGATGTGGAAGGTCTTTTTAGAAACTTGGGTTTATAGAATATAAGTCGGATAAATGCCGACTTTTCACTGACAGCTCAAGGAGAGTTTTGAAGTGTGTACTCAACAAATGCAGCTGTTCCAATTGGTCACTTATTCCGCGTGAAAGAAGAGCACGAGACAATTTATTTAGTTTAATAAAAAAGTAAGTATTATAAACATCAGTGGATAATTTGTGTTGATCTGAAGGTGGTGAATTTTTTTCTTGGTCAACGAAGTGGCTACACAAACTATCCCTGCTATCTGTGAGACTGCAGAGCCAAATATGAGCATTTGTTGACAAAATATTGGCCTGTGAGGAAAGATATAGTTGTATGGAAAGCAATGTGATCAATTTACCTTTTGTTGCTCGAAAGAATATTATTCTCCTTTCACCCTCCTTTGCATATGGAGCTAGGCTTAATGAAGCAATTTCTGCAGGCAATGGGGGGGATGCTTTGTGCTTCCAGTGTATGTTACGTGCGTACATTTCCAGGAGTTTCGATGGTACTCAAATAAGGAAGCTCACAAATGATTCAAATTTCTAGGAATCCATGAGGAAATTGAATCGAGAAGCATAAAGCAGAAAACTTGTCATAATTGGTAGATACAATGCTTTCCAATTTCCATGTGCTTGGCTGCAATGAGTATTAAGGTTCAATATCTACATAGCCACTTCAATTGCTTTCCTCACTTGGTGATCTAAGTGATGAGTAAGGATTTCACGAAGATATTCTCCATTGGAAGAAACACACCGAGGAAAATAGTATACAAACATTATGGCAGACTATTGTTGGAACATGCTGCAAGACAGCTATGGCATTTCTCAGTCCAAAAAATCTATTTAAAAAATCCTTTCTGGGTGCTAAATGAATGCTTAATTTTGTGAATTTTCAAAACATGTTGGTGAGAAATTGTGATTTACAGTTATCTACTTAATATATATCATTTATAACAACAAATTTATTTTATTTCACAACAAATTAACGCCAGTAAAGAATATTTTATGTCCACATGCCATTGATGCTCCCAAATTCTTGTACAGACAGTGTGGGAATGGGGTGTATGATGATAATTCTGTATTTACAAAACCAGAGCGGATAGGGCAAAACGAATGCATTTTTTTGTCAGTGACATCAAAATACCGAGGAAAAAGTTTAATATCTTATCCCCCAAAATGTGTGTTGACCAGGGCTATTGGTTATATAGAAACCACGATGGAGTGCTATTTACACTAAATTGCACCAAATAAAATAATGTAATAGCCAAAAACTGTCTTCCATTCAATGCATATGATTTGTATAAAAAATATGCTATCCTACGTCTATCTAACCTCGAAACAAGACGCCCTTTCGGAAATTATAAAAATGGGAAATGAATTAAACAAGTTGTGGGTATACACACAATAGGAGACACTCCAAAAACGATAACAGTATTTTTAAAATTACTCTCTTGAGCTATTAGCAGGACATTGTTTTCAACTATCATCGGCCACAATGCTAGTCGTAAACGGTGGTAATCTGCTCTCGTTGAAAGAACTTGGGGGTTAGGAGTCCTCGTCAGTGGTAAACAAAATTATTGAACAATCTGTATCGAAATTAATTAAAATTTCAAAACATTTATCCAGCACCGAGGAGATTGCATCAACATCAACAGATTCAAGCACGTCGACGTCAGCACCTTCGACCTCTTACGACGACTAGAAATTAACATGAATAATAGTTGTTCTTTCAATATTCAGATTTACTATAATGAGAAATTGTAAGTTAAAAATAAGAATACTATAATTGAACAGTTTAAAATTACTTTTGTAGGTGTTATGTTGTGTATGTTACTTAAGTTGTTTATCCTCTGTTTTCGAAGTTTAATAAATAATTTGAAGATCACTTGGGTACTTAATTGCCGGCTGCCATTTCGATTACCTTTTCATTCCTCTGTGGGGTTGCGTTATTATATATTAACGAATATCCATTAACGTCAAGTTTTTACTCAAAAATGACTTCCCTTCGATTATTATTATTCAAAACATATTTTCAGTTTTTATTTTATATCTCAATTTCTAAGGCAATCTATTTTCTGGAAAGATCTTCGGAAAAAAACAAGAATTGTATTACTCATTTGCAAAATCCATAAACTAAGTGGTAATAATACAAAAATGTCAAAAACATTAATGTTGAAAACTTTTACATTGTCAGTTATACCAGCGAGTTCTTGAGATATGTTAATTACTGATAATGCATACATAACTGCACTAAATTCAGTGAATTGACGTAATGTGGATCTTGCATTAAATTTGAAATTAAAACCTATTTGATTTGATTTATGTTCGTTCAAAAACTATGTGACGTATGGGGGAAAATATAATCTGTGTACTTTTTCTTGATGTCCAGAATCTCTTCCCCGCGATTTTAAAATGCATAGTTGAATGATGAATAGAAGTACATTTTACGTACAGTGAAGTTTAATTTTTATTCTATTGTTTTCTTCAGGTTCCAGAAAATGAGCAACTGGAAAGACCATCTGTTTCTCCTCCCTTGGGAGATGAAAGTCACGGTTCTGAAGATACAACTGAAGAAACCTTAAACGAAGATGTCAGTGATAGTGATGGCGATGCTGATGCTAGTGCTGACGCTAATGCTGACGCTAATGCTGACGATAAACCATTGACAATAGACGCTGAAGATATGTCATCTGAAGGTAATCTCTAATTGGTTATTTTTAGCCATTCGGATTTTCTTGATTTTGACTTTTTGTCATTTTTTCTTGCAACTCCAGCATGCTATTTTAATTGAACATTTTACCTTACTACGAAAGTAGTAAAGATAAGGTACAATCACGGGCCGAAAACTACGATTTATTGACAGAAAAAAGTGTCGGTTATATGTAGCAAGGTACTTCCTCTACCTCGTCGTGTTATCGTCATCCATGTTTTGTGGGTCCGCGATAACGCAAAATCGATTGACCGCAAAACTTCTGCCTGACTGTGCTCCCCGCTGACACCAAAACCATTCAAACTATTTTCTCCAAAATTGGTATTCCCGCATCAATCGGAACGAACTCGAGGACCTACGAGTTTGAATTATATTTTAATTTTGGGGAGTACTTTACATGAAGCGTCGGTATTTTTGAAATTTTCTCCCCCCCCCCAAAAAAATGGCTTCAATTTTTTGGATTAAACTTTGTCCTCTGATAGCATAAATGATACTAAAAACAATGGTTTCATTTCGTTAAAATCCCTAATTTTTCGAAAGACAGAATGTCAAAATGTATTCAGCATCTTCCTGCAACTACAATATTGAAAATATACATTTTTAGTGAATGAGGTCTGTTGCTCAAGAACAGATCTTGAAATAGTCAGGTACATTTTTTTGAAAAACCACCACATAATGCGGCGGCCATGGTGTAACGGTTAGCGTACTGGACTGTTGTACCCAAGTTGGCGAGTTCAAACCCGATCGAAGCCGTGGGTTTTTAAGGGCGAAAAAAAATCCTTCGTACGCCTTTCTTCGGAGGGGAAGTAAAGCCGGCTGTCCCATGTTCGTAGATTTACTTGCATGTAAAAGATCCTCAAGCCTAAATGACGCCTCTGAGCTAAATTCAAATCGCCTGTTTCTCGCCCAAGAAGTACCTCCTTTCTCTCCTAGTTGGTGAAAGAAGGGTAGCGAAATTTGCGTGGTCAGACGGAAGAGCGGGCCTGATGGCCCGAGTCTCGCCACGTAAAATAAGGCAAATTCAATTCAATTCAATACTTTGGCGCGAAATATGGCAATTTTCAAACAATTTTTTTCTCAAAAACAACAGGTTTTGTCTTTAAATTTTCTTTTCGCGTTTATCAAAGGTCGGTAAAAATTGGTGCTGGTCCCATTTCCGGCAAACTTTTTGTATTCTGGAAACTTGCAGAAAATGAACAAAAGTACAATAAATGTAGATTTGGTCTTAAATAATATCTGTTCTAATACTTCAGATCTTTAAAAAATTATCTATAATTTTTTGAGAAAACGAGTATTTTTGCATAATTTCTTGTTAGGGTAATTAGTTTTTAAGCGTCAGAAAAAGTGAATACTGCCGAGCGACTGCGTGGTATAATGGTAAAGTGCATGGCGAGTTAACTCCATGGATCTGAGTTCGAATATCCGCGCGGATAAAAAAACGTTTTGCTTATTGGAAACCCTTCTGTAGGTTCATGTATAAGATTGCGTGGCCGTTACAATAATGCGAAAAAGTAATGTGCTGTTGTAACACCACTAGTTTCTTCTTTTGTCGTGTTTGTCGTCATTAGTCTGTACTTGCAATTCTTAGTAATGTACGCGAGCGTACGCTTCAGAACGAACAATTCTTCGTTCGCTCGGCCGGTGGACTGTCTGGAGGAGAATTCTAGCGGCCGGCTGCTCTAATCGCTAGTTTTCCGTGGTTTCTCCGATCAACACCACACGAATGCCGGAGCAGTACCCTGCCAAACAGGCCACGGACCGCGCGCGATCTTTCCTACCTCTTCCTTGTCATATTCTCTCACCTCACACACACACACACACACACACACACTAACACGCACTACAAAATTACACATGCCAAGAGACCGGTCGGGAGCTTAGAGCTTGTCCCGGCTGGGGCGGTGCCCCGCTGGTGGGAGGTATCTGGTTGGGGAAACCTCCGCTAGACGTCGGTAGGCCGGCGCCGAATCTCGCCATACAGCGAGAGAAAGATCACCGCTACCTCCCGAGGAAAAACATGCAATACACTTACGGGACTAATGACCCTGGTAGTTGACGTGCCCAGAATCACTAAAACAATCAATCGGCCTGTGGAAACTGAACACGCGAGCGAATCGTGTCGTTCAGACGAGATCGGTTGGCGGAAGCGAGCGAGCGAGCGAACGAACGAACGTTCCCTCGGTATGTTCGTTCCGTGCACGGTGGGAATAACACCATATGTCCACCATGGTTACGTGTAAACGAATACGGTCGCCGAGCAAAAACATTCTCTCGGAGCTGAGAGGTTCGGGACGCGTGGAACATTTTCATATCTACCTGCGAAGACGTTGGCCAATGGCGCTAATTTCAATAGCAATTGATAGCAGTGAGCAGGAAGGCGTAGGAGCCAAAAAAAAAAGTGTGCAGTTTGTACTTTCATAGAAAAAGTATGAAATCTTAAAATAAGTTTAAAGTCACGAAAAAAGAAGATACGGTACAAACTACATATAAATTTACTTATTTTCCTTATATTTTTAAAATTTGACACGGTACAAAGTACATGTAAATTTACTTATTTTCATTAAACTTTAAAAACGTGTTTCAGTATTACACATTGCGGTACGACATAGTATATTCACTTCTATCAAAACGCACTTCAATAATATTGATGAAGCGGTGGCTAGAATAATGAAGTTTATATGTTTTATTGAGAGTGTTAATTTTATTATATTAATTTAATTTTATTTAATTTATATTAACTTTCTGACATTTCCGCTCAATACAATAGTTTGTAAGTAAATTAACATGTCTTGTTAAATTTTAATTCACATTTTTTAAAGAAATTGTAACCTTTTCGCAACCTAACAGCAATATGGGACATACAAGGAATCTGTAGTTCTTTCCATTCGTGAAGTGTAAGTTTACAAAGAACTAAAATTTAAAACCATCAAATTCAATAAAAGTAATGAATTCTACATTTTTCAAATCATGGACCAGTTTTCAAAATTCGATTTATTGGTCAAGAAGCTTTGTTTATGTTATGAAAGCACGCAATAAAAATTAGTCCCAAATTTCGTCGCTCATCTTTTTACTCCGACAAGTAAATCCAGTCGCTTGTTCGTACTGCAAGGACACTAAAGTTGCACAGTAACCTCCCTTCAGAGGGTTGCCCACAGTAACCTCCCTTGAGAGTGTAAACTGGTAGTAAACGTCTCCTCCGCTATCATTCGCCAAACGAATGAGCCTTCGTTCAGAATCGCTTGTTCGCTCGCTCGCGCAGCGTAAACGTCCCTTTACATTTTTCAGCACAGATGCCTCATAATCAGCTCCATTGTCCACATTGATCAAGTAGGTCGTGGGCTTGCTCGACTTCGTCAGTGAATCGTGCAACTGACTTGTCGATATTTCAAGCTCAGCTGGCCCCTTCGACGATGTTGACGGAATGGCTGCACATTTCAGCAGCGCTTAATTCCTTCCTACTTCCATTGCAATTCCCAAATCAACCGGTTATCTGCAACACTTATTTGTCCCCATGCTGGAATTCAAACTCTTCTAAAGCGGTCACTGCCTGTAAAAAGGCACTGCTCCACTCAAGCATTATGCAACCAGGGAAAACCTTATTAAATGCATAAGATGCTGGGCAAAGGCGAGTTTTAGAAAGCAGAAATGTATCAAAGCGCGTACGTCTCCTTTCTCAATTGTAGTTTTCCGTGTTTTCTCCGATCGACTCGAAGCGAATGTCGGAGCTGTACCGTAACAAATGGGTCACGGATCGCAAGC
>BOPP01000510.1:5958-55930 GCA_017312745.1 Gryllus bimaculatus | reverse complement strand
ACACACACCTCACACACCACACACACACACCTCATACACCACACACACACACCACACACACACACCTCACACACCACACACACACACCTCACACACCACACACACACCTCTCTCTCTCACCCCCCTCTCAAATCACACGCACTCTCACTAAGGTAAGTACGTGTTGGAATGCAGTCCAAAGGCCAGCCTCAGGACCTTAACCATTTAAATTGAGCCACTACAAATATGAAGAAGGATGATGTAAGTGAGGGGAGAGTTGAAAGATACAATTTTGTAATGATTGGTCCTAATATTTAAAAAAGAATGTGTTATTACCGAATAATATTGAGTATGTTATAATTTATGTAAAATATTTTTAGACAATAACACATTCCTTTTCTTCTTGAATTGGGTAGAGTGTTATTTATTTATTTATCAATTTTTGTAATTTTAATGGTCTTCTTTCTTTAACTAATTGTAAATAATTTTGGCTGTTTTATTCATGATTAATTTTGTAAATACATTTTCAATTGTAGCACCTGATGAGGGATATTGAATTCTCTCGGAAACATCGTGACAATTTTCATTGAATATAATTATGAAATAAATTTGTATATATTTAATTTGCGGTTGTCCTAAATTTAAAAAAAGGACTGATAAATATTAGAAAATATAAAATGTATTTAGAATTAATCAAATCAAAAATTGTATCTTATTAAAAATGTTCATCACCTAATTCAATTTTCCAAATGATCTGAGTTTTGTAAAAGGATGGAAAATTCAGCTTTGGGTACTACACTTCATTTATGTTCATTCATAGAAAAGAGGTGAAGAGAGATGAAGTTTTAGAATATTTAAATGCTTCACTCTACATAAAATTATATTTGATTTTGGTTACCAAAACACTAGACGTGTGTATTTAAAGATTATATTAAATCTACTTTCTTTAAGTTTGAACCAAACAAAATTATATCTGTTTATTATTACTCTAAAAAGCTTTGTAAGCAATTTTTATATTGGTATTATTCGAGCAAAATTTTATTTATTTTGATATATATATTCATTAACCATTGACCCATGCTTACTTTTACAGTTATCATACCAACAGCATTGTCACCTACTTACATGTACATATTTTCATTTTTCCAATTACTTCAGCATTCTTCAATGTACTTACTCACTGAATCTCCTCAATCCATACCCAGAGTCCTTTGACATTGAGACACTATTGTTCTGAGACTCATTGTATGTATTTTTAGTTCAAGGGACATGTGAAATACATTCGACTGGCTGTGTGCCAGAGACTGAGGACCTACCAAAACAACAATTTTCATCTGATGAGGCTGAACCAGGATGGCTTTCTTCCCTGATGCGGGTAAAACTGTTAATTAATGTTCTATTAGAATACAGAATTATACAGCATATTATTTGATTTGATGTATTTAATAAATTATGTTTTGTATTTGAACAGAGAGCCAGTTTGAGATCTGAATTAGTGGTGTCAACTTCTATAAACAAAGAAATGCATAAAAATTCGTTTGATACTTTGATATATTTGATGGTCACAGCCATCACAGTCCTGGTGTTTTCTTTAGGGTACTATTATCTTGAGGTAATAATATCATATTTTTCTTGTGTGAATTATCATTGAAATACAATATTCTACATAATTTTCATAAACAGAAACAACGTAGAGATGGATCTCTGATAGCCAAGATAAACAGCTTAGAAAAAGCATTAATGGTAACTTCACAAGAAAAATATACTTTGAAAGATGAACTTGAGAGTGCTAAAGAAAAAATATCAGCCTTCATAACCTCAATTGATTCTGGAGAAACATCATCTGTATTGAAGGAGGAACTTGAAGAATGTAGGGTGAGTAATACATATATTTACACTTTCACATAATAGATCTTTTTTAAATTTCTGTTTAATTGAAATACATTTTCTTGATTAATCATTATCTGTATGCTTTAATATTTTTAAGCATTGTGTGGAAAAGGTTGTTGTTATCAAATTTATTTTTGTTTAAGTCATGTAAAATTTGTTTTCTGATTCATTTCAATAGTGAAATTAATAGATTGTTGTTGTAATTGTTATTTCTTCTTCTTCTTCTTCTTCTTCTTCTTCTTCTTATTATTATTATTATTATTATTATTATTATTATTATTATTATTATTATTATTATTATTATTATTATTTTATTATTGATATTAATGTTAATTTTACTTGTCATAGATATAGAGTAATTAGTGTATTTGAATGTTCAAAATTGGTATACAAAAGCAAACATAAAAAGCTTCACATTTTTAAAATAAAAATTATGCTGATATCATGTTTTATAACTGCTCATACAGTTATTGTAAGATGAATATTAATGGCACAAAATATATCAGAAAAAGTGTAGTAGATAATTGGAAATATGAAATCCATCTTATTTCAAACAAATGCACTATGCACATGTATTATTAATCATAAATAATGCAATGATTGTAATTTTTATTCCTTAGTTTTCATCCTGCTTTTATTTTTATCTTATACTACCTTGTGCATGAAAAGAAAGAAAAAGGTAGAAAAAAGCAATGATGTCACCAAGATAACAAATGTAATCATGACAACCCACCACTAATGACACCTCATAGTCATGACACCTCAAAGCACAAAACTAAATTCCACCAAACAAACAAAGAAATCAAGTTCCTTGCAAGCAACAAACAAATTAAAATTGCAGACCTTAGACCCTTAGACAGAACAAATTTTACTTGTCATGGTCTGCATCTTTCCATAAAAGGGAAATGCAAACTTTCTGTACTCGTCACATCACTCATCTCTTCACTTCCTTCTTCCATGACACAAACATACAAATCTGTCATCTCTGTTACTCTCACCCCTCCATCTCCTCCTAAAAATGTTTGCAACTCATTCCAGCTCTCTCATAGACATCATTACAAGTATTGAAATGAATACTCTTCTCTTAGTATTGATTTTCATCTATTTGATCACACTGCACAAATCATTGAAATAATCAATTGCCCCATTAGCCTTGAACAACACATTTACTCGTGATACAAGTGATATACTAAACTACTGTTGCTAAATGAATGTCTCCTGAAAAAGAAATGGACTGAATTTCTCAGTGGTAATGATATCAACGAGAAATGGACTTTGTTCTTGAGTACATTAAATCATCATTTGAATATTGCATGTCCCATTATTAAAAGGCAAATTATTGAAGTGAAAGACAAAAAACAAAATCAAGCTTCGTAATAAAATTCTTGTTCTCAGAAATAAAATGAAAATCATCTATGACCTGTTCAGATATACTAGGAATCCCATTATATTGAGATGTTCATGCAGTATAAAAAACATTATAGGCTAAAACTGATGAATGAGAAAGCTTATCAATTAAATCATAAAGTTAACAACTCAGCAAACAAATCTAAAACATTGTGCAATATAATTAACAGTGCGAAAACTCAGATTCACAGAAACATATACCTACTACATGAAGGCACGTTTCTTGACAATCCTTCTGATCTTTGTAGGACCTTTAACTATCATTTCTAAAATTCAAAGCAGGACATGGTATCCAGTCATACTAGTAATTCTCTATCTTCTGGAACTTCATAATCTGTGTTTCTCCTTCACACAGAAGCCACTGAAGGTAATCAATTTTATAAAGTCCTTCAAAAATAGTTACTTGTCAGGTAATGATGAAATATCTTCAATAATTTTTAAAAAATGGAAGCCTGCTCTTTGTAACATATTAGTTTATTTAATGAATTCATCTGTATCTGTATTCACTCTCCAAGAATCCCTAAAAGTTAGTATTGTAAGACCACTTGCTAAAAATAATACACAAGATGTTAGGAATTACTGATCTATAAACCTAACTTCAGTATTTGCCAACCTCCATGAAAAAGTTATATTAATAAGACTTGATTGTTTTCTTGAATCTTATGATATGTGTAATAAGTCCCAACAAGGCTTCAGGAAGGGATTCTCCCCACCACTGCTGTTGTACATGAAATAATTGGACATTTGGAAAAAAATAGCAAAACAGGTATATTCATTGATCTTTCAAAGGCATTTGATAGTGTATCTCATGAAAAACTTCTGACAAAACTAGATTGTTATGGAATGAGGGGTGGAGTAAATGACCTCATTAGATGATGTAAGCAAAGTACTGAGATATTCTGGCAGTATGAAAACTTTTTGTTGAAAATTAAATCAAATTTTGATGCAATTACCACAAATGTATTTCTTACCAAATTTTTAATTAATTTCTAGACAGACTTTGCTTGATTCTTTCTGTTTCTGTCTATAAGCAATAAAATATTATTATTATTATTATTATTATTATTATTATTATTATTATTATTATTATTATTATTAATTTTCAAAACTTTTCCAATTTTATTTATACCTGTTTGTTTCACCAGAATGCACGCATAGAATTGGAAGAACAAGTAGCTACATTGGAAAAGGAGTTAGAGGCTGCAACAGAAACTGGTCTTGAACTAAATCGAATGATGTCCGAGTTGTTGTCTGCACAACATGGATCTGATACACTCATGAAGAGTGTTGATTATCTTCAGAAGGAACTTGACAGTCAAAAAAGCACAATTACTACAATGACTGCAAATTTGACTGCCAAAAATATTGAGGTATGTTCTGAAAACCTTTTGTCTATGTATAAATAGATTAAAAAATAAGTTGATTTTGATGATTTTCTTCATAAAGAATTCACTAGTATGGAATTTATTGCAGAATGAAAACCTTCAGTCAGAGTTAAAAGTTCAATTAGAACGTGTTCAGAACCTCGAGGAGCAGCTTGATAAAGTAAGTACTTATGAGGAGCTATTTACATTATTGAATTCAGTAATTAGCAAAATATTTTATTAAATTTATGAAGACAAACCTGATGAAAAAGCCGTTATAATCAGTTCAGTTCATCACACAATAAAAATTCTAACTCTGTATGAAATTGTGAAGAATTGTGTTCAATTGTGCATTGGTTTTTATTTTTTTTATTTTATTTTATTTTTTATTTTTTTAACTTATTAACTGATTTTCCTTTATATCTCATCTTCATTTCTGACTTGCTACTCCTTCCAGAAATAAATGGAAAAGAAAGAAGTACTAGTAGATTCAAATGCTATTAAACTTCCTATACCAACAATTTCTTTACCAACAATTCAGTGCATTGTGAACTAATGTGTTTGTACATTCTCATAACATGTGCATCATTAAAACGTACCAATTTACCTTCTTTTAACGTATCCTTATTAAAATAATTATTCAAGCAGTACATTTCCCTTAGAATTTATTCTTGATGCATTCCTGTGTAAAAAATATTCAAGGTCTTTCGCTTATCTCACAACCCACGACTGGTACCACCTGTTCTTGTTTTAGCAATTTGACAACCACTTGTCTTTGCCTTCTTTTAAGACTGCTGTTTGACACATCGACTCTGCAGAGGAGGAAGCGAGTGTCAGGTCATAACTTTCCTGGTTCTCTGTTTTCCATTCAAGAGCTTAGGCAGACAGGTACGCAGCTCAGACATTGAAATCTTTTCGTGCTGCACAGAGTGGGTGGAGTGGGCAGAGGCATGAGCAGGCAAACAAAATGTCTCTTTGGGCGATTCTGTCCAGAATGCTTAAGAAACAGAACTGTAATACTGAAGTTAGGGAGGGAAGTTATGACTGATTTATTAATTTATTAACAGCAATGTAACAATAATTATTATTTAATGAAAGCTGTATCAGAGAGAAATCAGAAAGATATCTCGTGAAACATCACTGACAAGCTCTTCATTACATATAACAATAATATAATTATTATTATTGAACCTGGAAATTAAACAAATAAGAAAATCTTAATAAAATTAATGATAAAATATCAATAAATAGTAACAAGAATTATTGACAATTAATGAAAATTAATAAAATATTATTTTCATAAAATGACAATAAACTGACGCTGGATTAAACTCCAAATTGTTCACTTGTTATGAACTGGAGTTTCTGGAAATTTTTCTTGAAGCATTACCTAACTCTTTAAAAAAGATTTAGTACTGAAGTAAACTTCTAACAAAAATACATGTTGATCCTTTGTCAGCATTTTTGAAGCGATTCTTCTTTCCTAATTGTGAGTTCCTTTGATCATGAATGAAACGTGAATAAATAACTGCCCAAGGACAGAATAAGTGCTTTCTCTTTCTTCCTAATTAAATAGTCCTGTTCTTCCACACCCGAAATCTGGGCACGCAACTATGATAGGGGGAAGCCAAAGGTATGTCGCGTGTTGCCAAATTCTCAAAACAAGCACTGGTGTTTCCAGATTTGGGTTGCGAGTTAATCTAAAGACCCAGAATTCTCATGATAAAGAACAAATAGCTACATTTGCTGGCCCCTGAAAATTCATTAGCCTAGAAAATGCAATCATTTGTGATAACAATGTATATTCTTAAGACATTTTTAAAGGAACTAAGACTTTGAGAGATAATACTCCAAAGAAGAAAAAAAAATTATTTTTTCAGGATATTTCTATACAGTCTTTCTAAATGTTGACTTGAATTCTTTAATACATGTTTCGTTGAGTTGGTAAGGGTATAAATGTCGGAAGTTGAAAACTTAGTTCTCCGTTAGTTTTTCACGGCTATCCTTGAGATTTTTTAAACATGTTGCAGGTTATATCAAAATTTCAAAAATGACAAATTTTCTTCCGCATATATTTTAGAAAACATCTTACTCAATGCAGAACATTCAGAAGACTGAAAAATGAACAGTGCTGACGAACGGTCAGCTTTGTTTCATCCGTGATCTTAAATTAAAGTTTTAAAAAAAATAATAAAATATTTGAAGCTACACAATCCTACACAATTGCAATACTTCCAGATAAATGTCCAAATATCCCACAAACAATTTCAGCACTCTTTTCAGATCTCGGGAAATAATCAGTATGAAATCTCCTATACAACAGTATTGCACCTGCCCATATGCTTATTGCAAGATTCTATGCTGTGTTTGAAAAAATAGTTGTTTTTTTTTTTTTTTTTATATTTATATTGAAGTTTTTAAACTTGGAATAGCTTCAGTACTACTGCAACCTGAAATATTTACTATACCTTTATAAAACATTCAATTTATTGATGAGTTGAGGTGTATATGCAGTAAATTGCACAAATCCTCTCATTAGTTGAATCTGTTGGATTTATTTTTCTTGGGATAAATTAAGTTTAATTACTTAAAATTTTAGAACACTTACGATCAGCATATGAATACATAATTTCAACTGCATTTTGGAAGTACCTATATTATATTTTCATCTGTATGTTAATGTGTGTATGTTTGCTTGACTCCATTCGTTTGGTTATCTCCATGCATGTTTCTCGTTGCCGGTGTTTGTTTTAGCTTTACATGTCTGTCCATACATGTTTGATTATTAGTTTGCTTTCTTGTGTCTGCCTGTTTGATTGTGCTCCTGTTCATATTTCAAAACCTTTTTACATACCTTTCTCTCCCATTAATGTGCTTTGTATGGTTCTCTTACATTTGAATAGTTTAGAGAATATCACCTGAACTTGAGAAAGTGTTATCTGTAAATATCAGCTTTCGTCTGTGTGGGTTGTTTTTTTTTTCCTCGATGAGTGCTTGCGTGTGACCATGAAACAGTGTTCTATTAAACCTTATGTTAATAAAATAAGTGCACAATACTACCTCTAAAGTTATTGTCTTTAATCCAGAAGGAAACCAGCCCCCAAAATTTAATGAAAATATATGACCTTGGTTGATAAACCATACAATTCAAAGTAGATTGTGATAATTTGTTGCATAAAATTGTTGTATTTCTTTCTATTGAGGCATTCTTTATACTTTAATCAGTCTATTGAAATAGTGGGAAATACAATTGGTGTGTGAAGATAAAAATACTTGTAAATCCATAACTGACATTTCAAAGGTTTTATTTTGTATAACAAATTTTGTGTGAAAGGAGTGGAGGGTAGTGGTAGTGGTAGTTGT
Organism: Gryllus bimaculatus; assembly: GCA_017312745.1. Classification (NCBI taxonomy): domain Eukaryota; kingdom Metazoa; phylum Arthropoda; class Insecta; order Orthoptera; family Gryllidae; genus Gryllus; species Gryllus bimaculatus. The sequence goes on along the minus strand of BOPP01000510.1, from coordinate 47,927 downwards.
AGTTTGCATCTGCAGTATTGTTAAATGAAATTGCTCATTTAGTGAGCTAACATTTCTATTACATGGGAGTTAACAGGTCTGTTTTATCAACAATACATATTGCTATCATTATTCATAATTAAACTATATATAATAAGAAAGAGGGTAGAGATTCTGGAGCCCAAGAAAATGTGCTAAGTTTGTACTTCCCCTTCACTTATCACACACAGTTTTTTTGTCGTGAATTGGTTACCTTGGGACCACACAAGCGTGCTACCCACTGGGGCCCAGTTATATTTATCGGAAATAGGTACTCGTAACTTTTTTATTGGGGGGGCTCAGCATTTTCATACTGAATCTGTTTTTACACCCAGGGTTGTTAGCCCTGGGGGATAAGGTGAAATGATGATGATGATGATGATGATGATGAGGATGAGGATGAAATGGACAATCGCAAACATAGAGAGACACACAAACAACGATGCCAAAGGTGGAGCTCATCCTTCGTTTCAAGACCACCACTGCACTACTTCCTTAGTGATTTTGGCTACCTCGATTGGCACAGTTTATTTATTATTATTATTTTTTTTTAATAAAAAAAAATTAAATAAAGGTTTTAGTGACCCTCTACACTTCACAATTTTTTTGATAAAATGTATTTTCCAGCTCAGTTTTTCAGAAATGTTGATGAAAGAACATAATGTATTATTTGAAAAGTGCATTTCAAATCCTTCAATATCAATCAATTTCCTGTGTTCTAAAGTTCATAATTCTTCATTTTTCAGCTGACACTCTGGTGCAAATCTATTGAATAATTATAATTGATTAATGATGAAAATTTAATGTGAAAAATATAGATTTGTTACAAAAGTGCAATTATTGGATTTGCTGTAAATTAGAGGTAATGAACACGTTGTTCATATCAATGTTAATTTTAGCTCGAATGGCATTTTAGACATTATACTCAATGGCACTCCTGATATCACTGTTAACATATTGTTCTCAAAATTGCAAACAATTATGAACGAGTGTACCAACTCCCTCCCTATTTTCTTTTCTTTTTCGTTCTTGTAAATCGATTTGCTCCAGATGTTAAGTACTAATGTAATATGCGATAAACTGAACATTGTTAAATTCTTTCATTAAGATGTATAAAGAAGCAGGCTTAGGTCTTTATGGATTTCTCAAAAGAATCATTTATTGAATTAATATTTCTAAAACATGAAAGTACTATTATTCAGTGGATTCTTTTATTTCAGGTTAATGAGACTTTGATGAATCTACAGAAAGAAAAATCAGAAATCGAGCATGAGTTTCAAATGAAGAATCAGTCAATTGAATCGCAGTTAGTAGAAGTAAGGATTTCTTGGTTTTCTTGCTAACATCATTGTAATGTTTTGATATTAATACTAGTTACGGAGGCAAGCGTCCCTTGTGTCATTCATTTTGTCCGGAATTGCTTTTTTTTTTTTTTTTTTTTTTTTTTTTTTTTTTTTTTTTTTTTTTTTTTTTGGGAAAGGTCTTCATCATGGGAAAGAAGTAGAATATATATACGAATTGGGATACAGAGGATAATAAAAATAATTGAACAAAAGAGGATAAAGAGAGGCTCTAATTCCTTATTATCAGTATATTGCATTTGGAGTTATTAATTTGATTTTACTAAAATTTAGAATGCCCTAAGACTAAATTTAATTGAAAATTACTTGTGGTGTAACCCTTCTTGGAATGCATTGATCAGTACTTATTAAATGTTTATTACTAAATTCAGTTCAAATTCACATTCAGTTTCACATTATTTGATAATGAGAGTTTAATATTCTATGAAATGCAGGTGTTTGAGTGGATGGATGGATGTCAGAATGAATGATTTGATTGTCTATAGCATGAGAATATTATAAAGTAGTTTTGGTTTATTGTACAAACATGTGTGGACGACTTGTAGACATTTTTCTGTAATATTGGTTGTACGTTTTGTTTTGATATTAGAATTCAAAGATAATCGTAAGTGAAATATGCAAGATGAAGGGGAATATTCAGCATTATTTCATTAAAATATTTTTATGGAACATTGTTAGGCATTATACGGAGTGTATCAGAAGAAAATGTAAATATGGAGTGCTGTTAGAAGGGATCAAGAGAAGTAATTTTTGTCAGTGAACCTATAGTCTAAGTGTATATCAATGCACATTGAAATCGCATGGATGTCACTACTTCAGGATGAGAGGTGGAAGGCTAAAGTAATGGCCAAAAACATTGCATTAGGAGTCAAGAAGGATGCAAAGGTGCTGGAAATGATTGATAATTTCGGCGTTACATAGATAACTATGGAGTAATAATAGAATGGGGTAATACAGAATTAGGTAACTACTTCCAAACTTGGGTGCTATTTTTCCAGGAAGCAAATCTCCAAATGTTCACAATACTTAATAATTTCAGTCATAAAAAAACAAAAGCTGCAAATGTGGCAATTTGAAAAAGTTTCATCAATAACTTTAATGTTATCCCAACATCTTTATATGAAACTTACCAGAATTAGCTCATTTGTGTGATGTCACAAGGGGAGTAAAAGGACAATAATGGCTAAAAAATTAAGATTTTTATATTGTAACACATATACTATATCCATTTGTATATGCACTGGCAATCAGTATCTATGATATTTGGGATCATTAATACTAAAACTAGAAAAATCTGTTTTTCATAGGGTTCAAGATGTTCATTGCTCTTAATACCCACTTGCCATACCATTACCCTAGTACCTTATTTATGTATTTGCTTCATTGTTCAGGCTCTAGAAAGTAAATCTGCAGATTCCCAGCGCTTGTGTCGAGAACTAGATGCACTTCAGGATGTGTTGGATGAAACCCGGAAGACTCTAGCTGCTCGTGAGGGAGAAGTTTCAGTCCTCCGGGATTGTCTAAATCATGCGGAGAACTTGTCCAATGGTGGAGAGTCAAGTGTTTCACTGGAAGAGTTACTAAATGTTGGACACTTACGTGCCAAAATTGATGCCGTTACCAAAGAACGAGATGAACTTCAAGATAAGTTGCAGGGTGAAGAAGATGCCAGAAAACTTCTTGAAGGTTAGACCATTTTTAATATATTGATAAAAAATTTGGCTGTTTTCTTAATTTGTAGTTGAATTCTTCATAAGAGAAAGTTATGTAATCAGGTGCCAGAAAAGGCCGAAATTTCTCCAGAAAAAAATGTATTGCAGGGATCAGGTAACAAAGAAGTAGATAATCCTGTTGCTAAATTTAGAAGAAAAATCCTTTAATTCATGGTGTAGCCATAATGTTTTGTCGATTCTTTATACCGAAAAATCATTTGCCAGCAAAACGTCTCTCCGTCCATCTGTCTGTCTGATTTGTAAAACATCGACAAATCATTTGTTGCCTTTCGACGCTTATGACTATTATATAAAAATGCCAATTCTCCCTAGAACCTGAGTGTCTGAAGTGGTTAAATGTCAGGTTCAGACTCCACATTTCGGAGGGAAGTGCCACTGGTTTGAGCCTATCTCGCAGATAATTATTTGTCACAACTCTCTGTTGGTGCAGAAAACTATTGACAAGTTCAGAAACTTTATTGAAAATCATTTGAAGCAATTCTACTCACATATACAATCTGTTAAGATTTTAAATAAGCTGAAAGTGTCTGTATGTCATTTTAATGTTTTGAAATTTTCAACAAGTGTGCAACTCTTGTTCCTTTTTTTAAAAATGTATGTCAGATCAAATCAATTGTTCAATAAAATATACAAATCAATATAATGTTGCAAGAAAAGATGTCTTTTGGCAGCAGCACTAGTTTTTTCTCCAAAATGTCCGTCCATCCGTGTGTCTGTGAACACTAGCACCCAAACCGCATGTACAATTTCTTCCCAAATAGGTATTCCCCAGTCAATCTGGCTCTTCTCGAGGGGCTGCAAATGTGAAAAACATTCTTAAAAATTTTTTTGGGGGTATTTACATGAAGCCCCCCGGACAGTTTCAAAATTTTCTAGAAAACTGATCCTAATTTTTTCTTTAAATTTCTTGTGAGAATAAAGTAAAAGACACTTATAAAGATGGCATAGGTCCAATTTTCACTGTTAGCTCATAATGTTTGGAATTTTTTGGGCGTGTTCCTACAATTACAAAATTGAAGATAGAGAATTTTCTTTCAAATGAAATTTGTTCTCCATAATTAGTTCTTTCATTGAGGCCAGAAACATTTTGGTGAAAATTTTAGTAGTTTTCGTGCAATATTGCATGAAATATGTGCAATTTAAAAAAATAAAAAAGCAGAATTTCTCAAAAACGCCTCCAATTTTTTTCTTCAAACTTTTCGTGCATGTGGTGCTAATTGCACTCTTTGAGATGGCATAAGATTCATTTAGCTATATATTTTATTTTTTCAAAAATTTCACAAATGTAATTTTTTCTGTCTCTTGCTGTTAAAATGCACATTTCAAGCGATTTGTAAACTCTATTGCATTAGTGAATGGAAGTGCTTCAATTGACTTCCAATAAAGTTATTCAGAAACTCAAGAATTTTCTGTAAAAATAAAAAAAAAAAAACACCAGCTGGAAATTTCGCATTTACAGTAAAGCTTCAACACCATTTTCTTAACAACAGCTCAGAATTTTGCAATGAAAATTGCCAATTATTACGAGGTTTTACCCGTCTTTCATACTCTTAAAATAATATTTCGGTTCTACTATTAGGAAACCGAAAAATTGAGATGTCAAAAAATGAACTACTTTGAACATCAATAGAAGACAGCTGGCCTTCTATCGATGTTTATGCCAAGTCCATATACCTAGCCAGACCAAAGAAATTAGAAAACTAATACGAGAAAGTCTGTGCCATTATGTAGCACCACTAGTTTTCGAGGTGCTCCATTGGTGCTGACTTAAAAATATATGAGCGAAGAAATCGAATGTGCTTCTCAGGAATTCTATGGTGAACATTTGTGGCACCTCGTAAATAATGTTCGAAATACCATTAAAATGATATTAAAATCGATAAAAATCAGCAAAAAATGTAAAAATTACGTAAGGCAAAAAATGACTTAGTTACAGAAATCGACGAAAAATGATTTAAAAATGGGCCATTTCGTTTTGTCTAAACGTAAAATGGATTTCTATGCTAAACGGCATTGTTCTAAAGTTAAAAGAAAAAAATATATTTTATTAAAATCCGCCCCCCTACTTATTACATATGCGAAGAAATTTTTTTAAAAAAAATTGGTGGTTTTTTTTTGGGGGGGGGGGAAATTTTGAAAATATCCCAGGGGCTTCATGTAAAGTACTGCCTAAATTAAAATATCGGTTTCAAATTCCAGGGGCCACGACATCAGCTACAACAATTGGGGAATATCAGTTTTAGAGCAAATCAGCTGAATGGTTTAGGCGCTAGTGTTGTGCACAGACCGTCGGACAGAAAGATAAAAGTTTTGCCGTCAATCGATTTTTCGGTATGAATGACCCACAAAACATGGATTCTGGCTACACCACGTGTTAGAGGATTTTTTCTATAGTTAGCAACTGGATTTATCCACTTTTTCTTTACCAAGCCCCGAAAATTCGCCGTTTTCCGGCGCACGATTACAATATTTTTTCTTACGTTACGTGCGAGAAAGTAAAAATTGTTTGAACAAAATTAAAAATTGCGTATATTTCACGCAAAGTTACGCGGAAAATATATAATTTTTCGAGAGATCTTATATGACCTTACTTCAAAAGCTATCTTTAAAGTACAGATTCCATTAAGGGAAAACATCTCCATCTTTAATATTTTAGTGGTAGGAAAACTCCGAAAATTGAACTTTTGCAATGTTCCAAAAATTAGGGTTTTCAACGAACATAAGACTTGCATCATTCTCTTAAACGTCCTTTACAGAATCTCATCAAAAATGGAGCAAATTTTTTGAAAATTTGAAAAATGCCTCACGTGCTTCATGTAAAATACCCACAAAAATTAAAATATCGGTTTCAAATTGAAGAGGTCACGATATCAGCCAGTTAGGTTGGAGAATATAAATGTTTGAGAAAATCGTCCGATCGGTTTATCCTCTGGCGTTGTTCACAGACGGCTAGATAGAAGTTTTGCCGCCAAGGCCGTTTTGGTGTCAAGGACCTACAAAACATTGATACTGACTACACTACGTGTTAAAGATTTTTTTTTTCTTCGAAATTTAGCAACTGGATTTATCCACTCTCGTTTCCAGGACCGGGTAATAAGAGTTTTTCCTGTTGAAGCTATTTTTTTCGCGCAGCATTACATAGTTTTCTCTACTCCGTAAACATATTTCGGAAAATCATTAAATCGTATAAAATTGTATCGCGGCGTGAGCTGAGTTTAGTCTGAAGCATTCTACATAATCTGGAATATGACACATTCGACCAAAACATTTTGAATGAAAAACTATCATAATTTACCGACCGCGCTCGACTGTCGGGCGTATGCAGTATTGTCTCTGGAATGGGGAAATATAAGGAAGCGACGGATTTTAAAGACCTAGAACATTGCCAAAAATGATCAACAAAACTCTTAAAATGTTTTTAAAATGCCTTAAAAGCAAAGAAAAGTGACGTAATTTTGCTTTTGTCAAAACAAATTCAGATGCTTAACTTAAGCTGTTGGACGAGTTACTGAGGTAACCGCAGTGGCGGTTGGTTCGAGGGGGGTGGGCATGCCTTTCAAGGGCCTAGAAAAAAATTAAAATGGTAAAAGTGTAGGATGTATAAAAATAAGAAACACAATAGCAATTGTAGAAACGTCTTAAATTTATCGAAGAAAAAAAGCGCGTTCTCTCCTTAGATTTTTAATTACGAATGGGAATTCAGATTGTCGCTGTACTTTAGCCCAGTGGTGCGTATGGAAAATGTCTTCGACTGTTCTCCAGATGCATGTGACAACTCGTATCTCTTTCTTACCCCGCATGGCCACGGGCTTGACAAGCGGTGGTAAGGTGACTTCCATGCAGTGGAGTGTGGCCGACGCAATCGAAAAGTGTTGACAGATTAAAGTCTCCCAATATATGCCAAGCGACTGATCATGGGCTGCTGTGACATTTCGCGCAGTTACAGTGTACCCGAAACAAAAGAATAGGGCATGGACCGTTTACATGCGCGTGGTGACGGAGCAGTTAGTAAGTACTTAGGAGAAAGAAAATATCAAAAAGGTGAAGAAAAGAAAGAATTCCAATAAAAGAAAAACTAAATGCTTGAAACATTTGTGATATCCTGTCGACTTTCTCGAGTCCTGAACAGTAATGTTTGTATGTAAAAGAATGTTTAATTTGTAAATCGATACCAAGCGTTTGTGCTTGGATTCTACGATTTTAATAATAACTATTTTTAATTTAAAATATAAAGTATACATTAAATAATAAACTTAATATTTTAATTTTGTTAAAAGCATTTTATAATAAATAATTTACCTTGTTTATTATACATACAGTTATATCCAAAACTTACTTTAAAAAAAACAAAACAAGTTTATTTACAATTTCCAATAATACAGAATTATCCGCAAGATTTACCATAACTTGTCAAAATTACCATATACCGACGAGATGTCCGATTAACTAAGTAGTAGTCAAAATCCTGAGGGAAAAGTCCGTTACACAGGCCGATCACGTAGTCACTTGGTACTTGGTACTTGCACTTCACTATACTGCGGGAAGATGCCATCTGCCTCACCTCTCGCTGCGCGCCGTCTTATACCCCTCTGGGCCAAGGGCTCGCTGACTGGCCGTGTCATACGGCCAGCGACGTGCTCTGATGCACCTAGTGAAGCGTGACGGCTCCGGTGTGATGGCTCCGCTCTTACCGCCCTTTTTTGAACGGCAGCCGTATCATCTTGTGCTTCGAAAACGCTTGCAGGTAGTGAAAAACTGCGTTTCCTGGCATCTCTCGCAGCAATGTTATGTTCAATAAAATTTTAGAACACGCGTCGCCCCCTGACGCGTGCGACCTTCCCATTACAGTATTAAGGTGTGTTATTTCTTTGGGAGCTAACGTTCTTGATGGGAATCCTTTATTCAAAACACCCCTTCTAAATTTACCTAAATTATGTTTTATGAAACCTGTCCCAACTTGATGGCTCAGTCTGAAAACCTCTGCAGAAAGATTACTACTCTAATGAGATGCAGTAGTACTGTAAAAACATAAAACACTTGAAACGTGTCACTAGAAAATCAGAGCTTCAATTTGTTATTTCTAGTACAAAAATTTCCAATGAATTTACAAAAATTTTTCAAGAGGAGAAACCATTGGTTTATTTGTTATATGGATTTTCTAAAGCAGATTACAATGCTTATAATCAGTTATTTGTGCACAGACAAAAATCACTCTTGTGATAAATTTTGAAACTTTATTTGCTTGAACCTAAAAATGTTGTCAGTGATGATGAGGCAGGAGACAAAATTTAAAATGTGGCCAATAAGTTGATTGTAACTCTTCTTAAAAAAAGTGTGCAAAACCACTACCTAGCTGTTTGTAAACATGGAACTATAAAAACATATACACAAAGAAGTGATCCCCCCAAATAAAGCACTTTTAAAGCACAAATAAAGCACCTTTCAAGCACTTCACCCACATGTGCATAAGAGTCCTTGCAGTTTAAATGGCACTAAAGGATTACCATGTGATGTTCGCATTGATGGCAACATCAATATTTTCAATTGCAAAATTTGCCTGAAATCACTTCATTGTATATTGTCAAAATGCATTCAAGTGCTTCTCACTTTCTCTTGTAATGTGGATGTAGAGCATGGATTTTCAGTTTTGAGTGAGCTGCTCATGAAGGATCATTGTTATTTAAATGAAAAGATGTTAAAAGCTCATTTAACAATAAAAGTAAATCTTCATTCTCAATTTAATAATAAACACTAGCTATGAAGTACCAGTAATGAAAGAATTACTCCAACTGAAAGATCCACCAGTCCTCAATGTGAAATTTATTTGTTTGAACAGAAAAAGAAAGAGGAAACAGAAGTGGAAAAAGGTATAAAGAAAATTACATTTTAGCATTGTACTACAAGAAATCGTTTAGAAAGAAAGAGGAAAGCTAAATTTGATTAAATGAAGTTGTAAAGACTGAAAAGAGAAAAACAAACACAGGAAAGTAGAAATACTTGAATGAAATAAAAAATGTGATTAGAACAAGCTTTTGAAAAAAAGGACATATGTGCAAACAAAGCTAGATGGCATTTATAATTACAAAAACAAGCCAGAAAAAAATGAGAGGAAATAAATTTTGGAAAATGTGTTAACAAGAGTTTTAAAAAAATGTAATGTGTCCACGAAAAGAAAAACTAAAATAGTAATATTTAGTAATAATATTTTTTCAAAAGTTTGAGAAAATTATTTTCATGACACTTATTTAAAAATGGATGTTTAATGAAAAAATGAAATGTTTAATTCTTTAATGTTAAATTATGTAAATATTTAATGTTGCAATCATCAAATTATTTGTTTGCCCCCTTTTTACTTCACTACTATTATGGGAATGCTGATGTGGTGTTATTGACATAATTAAATGGTAAAATGATGGAAGTTGTCTCCATCCACTTAAAAGATTTATTTAGTGAGGTGGTTTTTGCCTGCTTTGGTCATCAGTCTTGCTGCGTGTGGCAAAATACAGTTCGCACAGTCTCTCAACTTTGACCAAATGCAACGAGACTGATATTTCAAAAATCGGTTGTTTTCAAAAATCATGGATATAAATTGAAAATGTGTTGTGTTGAAAATTCTGCAGCATTATTTTCATTGTGTACTTTTTATTAAAATAACTTATTTTAAGTATGGTATTCTTCATGCCATTAATTTCAATTAGCAGTTTTCCACTTCTAGAACTTTATTTTGAATCCTTTTTTGTTTTATATTTTTATTTTGTAAACTACTTTTTTCTTTCTTGAAGATCACATGAAAATAATAAGTGAAGAGGTATCCACTCTTCGTACCAAATATGAAGAAGCGGATCGTGGAAAGATGGAAGCCCAAACTCGCCTTGAAGTCTTGTCGAATTACTTTAAGGAGAAGGAGACCCAGTTACAAAAGTATGTAAACGTATATAAAATATGTAAGTACGTAAATATATTTTGGAAAAAATTCTTATTCAAAATTTTCTTTAAACTTTATTGTGTTAATGAATTATAAGTGTAGATTTTAGTAATGGATTACTATTGCATTCTTGTAGAACTTACCAGTTATGATAGGTTGCTTCATAATACATAGGCAGCAGAGTCAGTCAAGCTTATGTGTATGGTAAGTAGTGGCAGTTCATGGTACAATTTGTAGGTGCTTGCAGTTATGACATGTAAAATTGTCGTCATACTGAAATAGAAATCCAGAATAGCTCTTTAGGATTGATTCATTTTTAAATTAATAAAAAAAGATCTTCAAGGTTATTTCTTCCTTTTGGATTAAAATTAAGGATATGTGGAAAGAAGTAGGTGAACAGAGAGAGAAGGGGGGGGTGAGCAAGAGCGTATGAGTGAGAGCCTGAACGAGCCTACAAGTAAAAGACTGAGTATGTGAGTGAGCAAGGGAACTAGCTGGCGAGTGTGAATGAGCAAGCACGTACACGTGTGTGTGTGTGTGTGTGTGTGAGAGAGAGAGAGTTTGGGTGTGGGTGTGCGTGTGTTTGGGTGTGGGTGTGGGTGTGCGTGTGTTTGGGTGTGGGTGTGCGTGTGTGTTTGGGTGTGGGGGTGCGCGTGTGTTTGGGTGTGGGGGTGCGCGTGTGTTTGGGTGTGGGGGTGCGCGTGTGTTTGGGTGTGGGTGTGTGTGGGCGTGTGATTGGGTGTGTGTGTGTGTGGGCGTGTGATTGGGTGTGTGTGTGTGTGTGGGGGGGGTTATGTTTGTGGGTGTGTGTGAGAGAGAGAGTGAGTGATTTACATGATTAGTTACTACTGCAATTTACCTTAATACCACCCAAGCTTTTGTACAGTATGTTCTGAATTGTGTGTGTATGTATATGTATCTGTATATGTATATGTATGTACATGTATGTACATGTATGTACATGTATGTACATGTATGTACATGTATGTACATGTATGTACATGTATATGACAGACACACTGACTCACTGACATACTGACACATTTTGTAAAACTTATTATTTTTTTTATTGAAGGTGAATACTATTGTGGTATAAATTAGCTTGATGATCGATTGTTTTTAAGTCACTATAAATACTATTGCTCAAATGGGTTCAAGTAGGTAAAGAGTCAATTTGCAAATATACTATAGTCTATCAAATTGTGAATAACGTTTCAAGCACATGAATTGCTATGATTAGCTGAATTATATAAACAAAGAGTTGTAAACAATGCGTACTGAAATTTGAAATATTCTGTTATTGTTAATATTTTTAATAAAATGCTTGAGGACTTAGCTATGAGATCTCAGTTTTTAGTATGAATTAACTCTGTTAATATAATTTTAACTCACCTGATAAGGTGGGGGAAATACTGGTTGCTGAATTGTTATTTACAAAATTTGAATATGTACTATATTGTATATAACAATTGTTTTGGATTGGGTTTGGATAACAATTGTTTGGAAGGACCTGTTAGGTCCTGTGTAAGCCAGTTTCCCAATATTTATAGTGACAGCCAAAATAATGCCAGAGATTATATTGAAATAATTTAAGACGAGTGTATGACAGTCTGATTAAGAGGTTCACAAAAATTACTAATGTAGTCGTAGTGTTCTAAATTACTAGTTTATAAAATGAAATATTTTTTATACATTTTATGAAGAAAATGTCAATTTAAGTTATGCAGAACATGGAAGCTGTTCAGGTACTTTTGATTTATGTTTACTCACAGAATTTTGTTTTTTGAGTCTTCCAGAACTTCAATGTAAATTTTTTTTTTTTTTTTTTTTTTCATACTCTTAGGGAACTTGGGCTCCAGGAAGCAATGTACATTCAAAAAGAAGGAGCTGCATTGTCTACAATTGAACAAATTAAAGCATTTCAAGAAGAAATTGAAAATTACAAGTAAGTTTTCTCATATATAATATGTTTGAAAGAACTCAGATGAATCGTGTATGTGTGAGCATAGTACTGTCTAAGTAAAAGGGCAAGAGGCAAAATCTCTCTGTAAATCTCCAAATAATTTAGTAGCTTGTTTGTAGGCCTTGGAGAATAAGAAATTGAACGGGACAATTGAGGCTAAGTCTACAATCATTCGGCCAGTGGAGAAGGGGGGCAGGGGCAGACTCCTCCAGGTGATATAGTCACTGGACTTTTTTTTTTATTTTAAAAGGAAAACTATTATGTACAAACTTTTAAATTTCATTATTAAATGGTTGATAATTCTTTATCTTCTTTAGAGAACAACTACAGTGAAGGGCATAGGTTTAGGTTCCATTGTTCAGTTTGAAAATTCAAGAAAATGGATCAGATATTTTTAATGAAAAAATAAATTTGCAATAATATTTTTCAATTAAGAAACAATATTTATTAAAAGCTTATCCTCTGATACTAAAAATTTCGAGATGAAAATATCATGTTGAATTATTCCAAATTAAGATGGTAAATAACATACAATTTCATGGGAATCAGACTATTGGCTGAAAGTTTTTTTGAGAACATGCATCAATTTTTATAGTATCAGAAGATAAGCTTTTAATAAATATTTTATTTCTTAATTTGAATTAATTTTTTTAATGTAATTGTTAAAAAAATATATTTAAAACAGGTAAAGCACAATTTTATGAAGTTTTTTTGTGTGCGTGTGTGTGTGAAATTTCTACCTAAAATTAATGAATTCTATTTAAAAAAATATTTTCTCAAAAAGACTCTCAAGTTTTTTTCTTCAATTTTTTCTGCAGATTAAACAAAAGATGCTGAAAAGAAATGTACAGGTCTCATTTTTATTGAGCTTGCTGATTTTTTGAAATTTGCAAAAGTTAGAAATAATGTGATAAAGTATGTACTGTTATAGCGCCTAGCATAAAACTCAGCACGTTAGTTCAATTTTGTGATAAGTTCTGCTTTAACTTATTTTAACTCGCATTCTGGTTTTGAGATCACACCAAGCATTATGTATAATTGAAAAAACACGTTCAACATAAGCATTGCTTATGGGAATAGACAAAATCCAACAAACAATTTTGTGTATTTCCTTAAAACTGTCACTCACATTGAAAACTTACTCTAACAAACAAAATATTATTTTGTTTAGGATAAACTTGAGTAATTCTCAAAGGGTCATGCTGTTCTTGCCGTTTATGTTATTCTCTAACCATCTCCTAATGCATGGCTATAAAAGTACAGTAATCTTTTGCCTTTAGGTCACAAACTTCACTGGTGCTAACCCTAAGTGTTAGCCCCCCTCATAAAAGTGTCCTGGTCAAACCAAAAGAGGTGGCAACTCTGTTCAGAAATCATGCCTGTCTTTGTTGTAGAATGTTGTCAATAACTAGGTATGTTATACATGAAGGTGTAGAAACATTTAAATTATATGTAAATACGTATAATTTGTTTCTTTCAGAGCTCAAAATGAGATTCTCAAAAAAGAAATACTTGATCAGGAGCGAAGTATGAAGTCTCAAATAGCCGTTCTGGAGAAGAAAGCTCATGAGAATTGGGTAAGTGTTAATGTACAAATGATTTGTAGAGACGTATAATGACAAAACATCTTTGCAAGTTGACATTGTCCCTACAAACTGAATTGTATCTTATTGTTTCTTGGAAGAAAAACAAATGTCCTTTGTTGGGTTAGTAGTTGGTTTTATCATAATTTGTTATTGCCATTTTGTAAACTTAAGTCCTTTAAAAATAATTTTGGGAGGGGGTACACATTTGAAGAAGTAATACATTGTAGCATACTAATGGAGGACTTAATGCTATGAAAACACTATGATTTGTGATTATACAGTCTGTCAGTGACTTGCATGATGAATAATGTCATTCATGTTCTTATTTTAATTGGCCAATAACATGGCATACAAATTATGTAAAGAAATGAGGATGTGTAATTATATTTAGATTGCTACAAATTTGTTCACCCTGAACTTTGTGGAGAAATATTTAACCGACTACTGCTAGCCTAGACTCGGTTGACTTGGATGAACACATACTAACATTGCTCTCCTGATAGTTTCAATAAAGTCCCAATCACTAGTACGTTCCGTACCAATATTTTAGATTGTAAAAATTAGTGTAGATGTATTAACTTAAGTTCTCGCACCTAATGGGCTATGATTGAAGGTTACAATGAGTTTTAAAGTGATGGCTGAAATCTGCTAATATGGACAATAAATCTACTATAATTTTATGTAACTGTTAGTGAAGTGAGAAGTGCATGCTGTTGTAGCTCTCATAGTATCATTTTTATCTTATTTTTTTCTCAGTATTTTTGGACCTACATAGACAATTTTTTTTCCTTTAAAATTTTGTGTCTGCACTGAACACTATGGCAACATTAATTAACCTTCACATTCCAGCTTACCTAAAGGACAGTTTGCAGAAACACAAGGTGGTGTGAATAGAATTTAAAAGCTATATAATAGATTAAGATCACATTGTCACACCCCAAAAATAGTGTGAAAAACTTGATGGGTCCTTCAAGAAATGTTGATATTTATTGTAGAGAAATATAATTTTATTTTTGGACGGACGAGTAACGGTCATCCGTATGCCTCTCTGTCCCTCCCCTTCTCGCCTCCTCTTCCTCTCTCCCCTCCTCACGCCCCTCTTCCTCTCGCCCCCTCCTCCTCTCGCCCCCTCCTCCTCTCGGCCCTTCCGCTTCTCGGTCCCTCCTCCTCTCGGGCCCTCCGCCTCTCGGTACCGCAGTCTCTCTGCCTGTTCCTCGGACCCACATTACTGATAGCATCATCCCATGACAAAAGGTGTTCTCCTATAGTCCATGCAATTACATCTTTAAGAAATGTTGATCATTGTGATAATTGTCCAAGATAAGCGGTTCAAGACCATTAGGCTGTCTTAGAAATGAGAAATAAAAAATTGCCTTCTTATGTGAACATCTGTTATTGTTTTTTTTTTTTTTTTCATCCACTTCTTATGTTGTGCAGAAAATCTTTAATATTTGATGTGAATTAATGTATCGCGTAGTAGGCAGGTTATGTATAAATCTGATTTCATTTTTCTTTCTTTCAAAATCTTGCCGACTTTCCTGTCTTGGACACTTCTTCAAATTGGATGTGTACAGTTGGCAAAGGTAATAAAGTGAAGTTTCCCCTTCTGAAATGCTTAAATATTTCTAGGTACATGGAGATTGATTAATAGCATTTTTTATCTCAACCTTTTTGAACAGAGATCATTAAATTTTTATAAGTTCATAAATCCTTTTGACATTCCTTTGTATGTATATATTTAAATTTTGATACAAAAATGACCATCCAAGATAACATCCATTCAGTGTTTTTTGTTCAGACTATGAATATAAATGCTAGTAAATACAGTGTAATGTTTAATTTAAATTTTTTTGATATCCCTATAGAAAGTAACTCTCAAAATTGTTAAAATACTGTAGCAGGTCAATATGAAAGTAATTTTATTGGTCTGAGTAACAGATGTGCTAGTAACCAGTTGATTCTGTGTTTCTTGTTGTTTTATATTTACATTTGTGTTCAGAACCTAAGAATTATGTACATACTGGGTTGAGAAACAACTTTTACAAATATTTTCATATTGTGAAATCAGCGGCAGTGATAAAAAAAATAAAAATAAAAATTGATAATTTAAATTTTCTTTTGAGCTGATGTTCTTGTACAGGTGGCTGCTCGTCAAGCTGAACGTCGCATGGAAGAAAGCAAACAAGAAGCAAGTCAATTAAGAAACAGATTGACCATGTCGGGACGAAGGCTTGTTGGTACAATACCTGGTCCAGATGTTGGAAAACCTCCTGATAGTAAGTAGAGTTTTTCTGTTGACTTCTTACTTTTTATTTGGTAGGTTTTGAATCTAATATTAAAGACAAACATTATATTATTTTTAAACATAAGTAAAATACAGTTTTTTCAGTTTTCTATTTATTAAAGAATCGCTTTATTCGTGCCAGAATTATGTGCTCTTTTAATCCCACTGGTATATAAGTATTCCCACACAGTATCCACATATTGTCAATAGTGATCTTTTAATAAATGTCATTGGCACACACTTGAAGGTACCAATATTGTGTTTTACACTGAATGTTGCCCTCAACACTCGATCAGTAACTCCATAGTTGAAATTATTTATAAGATTTTCATGGAATATTTAATATCATATACAGGTAAAATCTCCTAAAGACCTATCAATTTCTTTCTTGGTTTGCAGAAGTTATATTTTAGTTTTCATTAAAAAGTATCAATTTTTCAGGCAACAATATTACAAGTGCAAATTCTCCTCTACTTATCGCCCTCAGAATCTGTGTATTAGTAAACCATCTTAAATGTCGTGTGTGAAATGTAGAGTGTATTTCTGAAAGTCATCATCGTACCTTGTTTTTGAAATTGGTTTGTCAGTGTTGCATCTAGTGTAGGCTATCCAGACAAGTGCTTTGAGGAGCAGTGTACAGCCTCTGTTTTGCTCCCAGAGTGGTGTGTCCCATGAAGGCAGCGGATGACCATTATTTGAGACACCTGCCTTGCAATGCATTGCACAGTGGGCCGTGTCTGAAAAATTTTATGTCTGTTCCATCCCGTGGCTCTGAGGGGAAAGTCGATCAGGAAGGGAAATAAACAAAAAGTCTACAAGAAAAGGACAGTGTATTCCAGTACCAGATATATTCACTTAATGATAAGTAAATTAAAGTCAACGTTGGGAAAATGGTGTTTGCCTTTCATTCACTGAAAGGCATAAAATAATATATTTTTAAGAACTATGTGCTTCATCTGGTCCTGAATATCATTTTTCTTTTCTTTGAAACTTTTTACCCCAAGTTTTTGTAATGATCATTGAATAAATTAATCAAATCAGATACCACAATCCTCAAAAGATTGGGTGGAAATATTTCTTAAACACTGACATTCAATTTATGTTTTGAAAATATTAATAAAGAAAATAACTTAGGTTAGATTTGGTTCCCTCAGCCTTTAATGCAAGAATAATTGTTTTCCTTTCTTCTAACAGGCAAAATCGAATTTGTCATTTTTGGTGGTATTTTACAGCATAATCCTGCTTTAAATTACATTTCGTGATTGTACTTGAAATCAATCAACTCTGTAGGGAGAGAAAAAATATGTCTGATACATTTCTACATACTGTCTACATACTTAATCTGTCTGAATGATTGGTTAGTGATTCTGGGCTCATCAACTGCTAAAGTCATTAGGCCCGTAAGGGCATGTTCTTTCTCCGCTGGATGATGAGATCTGGCCCCGACCTACCTGACGGCCAGCGGAGTTTTCTCAAACGAGATATCTCACACCAGTGGGGCACCATCCTAGCCAGGACAAGCTCGAAGCTCCCCAGTGGTCTGCTGGAATGTGTGGTAGTGTAGTGCATTTAAGCAGCAGTGACCAGGAAGAGGGGAGGAGGGCAAATTGCCTGCCCCAACTTAATTGGGTCCCTGAATTTTTTCATTCAAAAGAAATAAAAAATGTGTTCATCTTTAATCCAGATTTAATGCTCTAATTGATTTCTGATGCATGGAGAAATTAATTCTGTTTCTGAATTGAGAGAAATCAAAATATTTTGTTGAACATTGCCAAATTAACATTTTAAAACTACAATATTGAAGATGTTTTACCTACAAAACAAAATGTGTTAAAGAAATGCTATGTACATTTATTTTGTCAAAATGAGTGGTTTTCGCGTATATTGTGATTGAATTTAATGTAATTTACAAAACAAAACATTTTCTGAAAAAACTCTTCAAGTTGTTTCTTAAAATTTTTTCCATGGATAGAACAAGGAACATTTGTGATATTTTTGTTGTTTAGTCATCTTAGAACATGAAGTATTTAACCAAAAATTGACTCGATAATTTTGTGCGTTTTGGAGGGGGGTTTAGGCTACATCAACATCTAGGTCATTTGTGACCACTATTGGATTTTAATGTTATGGTATGATACGGTGATGATAGGGGTTGAAAGGACGAATACAAATACAATCATGCCCATGGCGGCACATGAACCCACAATTCTCACCCATTTCAGTTCTTCCAACTTTTTACAGAATGTAGGAAAAAATAAGTATGAACATAATTTATATTTATTATATTGTTAAGATCAAATTTATCTGATTTGGTAATTATGTTAATAGTTAATCCAATGATAATAATGATATAATGAAGTATGTTGAGAGTAAAAATATCCATATTCTTCTTCGCCATTTCCCGTTCAGGAGTTTGCCGTTTTCAGCCACCACAGATCTCGATTTTCCCAATAAGCAGGTCTTAATTTTATGTCCTCTAAGGTTTCTTTGATGTATTTTTCCCATATAAAGTTTGCCTTCTTCTTTTCCGTGTTCTTGATTGTTCCAATATTTTCCTTGGCTGTCTTTCTTCAGGCATCCTGTGGACATGTCCATACCATTGGAGTGCATTGTTTTCCAATCTTTTAGTAATTGAAGGAATTACCTCTGTCTGTTTCTTTACATCCTCGTTTCAGACTTTATTATACCGTGTTCAATGTAGGCATTTTCTCATGTAGTCCATTTCCAGTGTTTGTGTTTTGTCTCTATTTTTTCTTTGGGTCCACAATCCCCCTCCCCATAAAATACTATATTTTCTATCACACTATGAAATATTATGTTCTTTATTCTTTGTCAGATATTGCTATTCCTTATCACATCTGCCAGTGTTACTAATTATGGAGCCAAGGTATTTAAAGTTGTTATAGGATTTAATTGTATTATCATCTACTGTTATGTCTATGAAAGTTCGTCCAATGCACATACATTCAGTTTTATTAAAATATATAAATCCCATCTGTTGCATTTTTCCTTAAGATACTTTATATACTCATTGCCCTCTTATCTTAGGTAATTAAGATTTGATCATCCGTGTACAGGGAGAGGAGAGGTTGTCAACTCCAATTCAAATTCCCATGCACAAACCTTTTTTTTTGTACCATGTACTTAAGAGCTTGCTCAAGGCAAATATTGATTAAAATTGGCAAAGGCCACATCCTTGCTTAAGGCCTTAGTTTACAAATATATTTTGAGTTACCAATTTTTCCAATTTTAATTTTTGCTTCAGTGTTCTTAAAGAGTTTCTTGACAATCTTGATCCACTTTTCTTTTACATTTACTCTCCTCATTGCTTCCCATAGTTTACTTTGCAGAACACTATCATAGACTCTTTCAAGATCTATAAATGTCAAGTAAAGATGTGCATTCCTGCTTTTGCATTTCTCAGTAATTTGTCTTAAACAGTAAAAAGTTCTCCTGACAGGGTCATCCCAAACCGAAACCACTTATTTCTTTTCACTCAAACCAGATATTTATTTTCCTATTTTTTAACTCAAAATATTAGAGAAAAATCTTACTATAGACGGTATAACTCTGATGCCTCTACAATTTGTGCACATTATTTTATCACCCTTCTTATAAATAGGCTATTTATAAGACATGTTCTGCTCTGTAGGTAGGTCTTGTAATTCTATATTATTGAAGTCTTTTTAAATATTTTATAACCATGGCTCCAGCACACTTGAGAAGGTTCATTCTCAGATTTCCTGGTCCTGGAACTATTTTTATTTTGTCTTTTTGCAATGCCATTTTCACATCTTTTTCTGTTATTTCTGCCTCACATTCATGGGAATTGTTTATATCTTCTATTTAATATCCAAATCTACTTTCTTGTAAAAGTATTGAGTAAATCCATTTCTGAGCAGGAATTCTTTTGTGTGACAATCTTTTTTACATGGTTTTGTTTCATTATCTTAATAATCTTCCAGGCCTCAGTTGATTCATTTTACCCTGTTGTCCCACGAATGTCTCTCCCCACCGTATTTCAGTGTTCGTTCATTTTCATTCTTACTCCTACCTTTATTTCTCAACATTTCCGAACGTATTAATTTCTAGATTCTGGTGTTTTGTCATTTAGCTATATTATGTATGCATTTTTTCTGTTCTTCTATTGTACTTGCCAGGTCATCTGAGAATTTTTCAGTAGAAATTTTCTTCTATTCTCTTCCCCAAGTGCTTCCTTTGCTTCTTCAAAACACTTTGTTTCAAGTGTCCATACATTTGTGTTGAACTTCCTTCCTTTTCTAAGTGAAGATTATTTCCTAGTCGATTTTGGTAGAGCATTTTGATGCTATTTTGTATCAGAAGGTCAATTTTGTAGACTAGTTCTTTGTATTATGCAACCTCTTTTCCCATATTCACAGCACTTGCTCCTTTCTTTCTAAAATAAATCTTTCCTACTACCATATGATGATTACTAGCACATTCAAGTCTAAAGACCTCATGATCTCCAAGCTTCCTAATATCCAAATTCAAAACATAAATAATATAAAATACCTTTCTAACATAATTGACCGACAAATTGAATGAAATGAGACTCGTACATCACTGAAATTATACAAGAAACAAAATACTTGATTTTTAATATTATCAAAATTTAAAAATATATTAGAGAAAGCATCACTTCTCTCTGTTTATTATGGTCTTTTTAAGTGTTACAATGTATGGAATTGTTGTGTGGATCAGTTTACGCCAATATTTTATACTTGCTCATTAGATTATAGAATTACGTACTTTAATGATTCAGACCACATATGGGGTCATAAGTATATAATATGAATATTCTATAATTTCACTATAATAAATAGTAAAACATCAATAACAATATATAAAACCCAAACCAGTATTACTAAACGTAAACATTTAGTTTCACCAAAAGTCAAATTGTAAGTAGGCAGAAATAACCTCTTTTATAGAGTTCTTAGAATTACAATAAACTACCAGATGAACTTACATGTTATACTGGTAGTACTAAAAGTTAAAACATCAGTATTTTGTCAAAAAATTGCAAAATTTTATACCTATACAAGAATCTTCTAAATGAAAAAAATAAGTATATAAAAAGGAAAGAAAGAAGGTTTTTGTTGATTCATGTGTTATTTTTTATTTTTTTAACTACAAATAATATTATTTTTGTATTATGCCTACTTTCTACTTCATTATATATTGTTGGGGTATATTAACTTTCATTAATCATCTAATTTTATCATTAATGTTGCCTGACTGTTTTTACATTTATCACTATATTGATTACTTTAAAATAATAATTTACCCTGCACTGTTTATTATCTCTTCATTTTTCAATAATAACTGACAACAATTTACATTGATTGTGCAAATGGGCTCAGGTTCAACATTTAAATACATTACCTTTTTAATTTACTTTATATGTGGATGTGCAACTGTGTACAGAGCTGCGATTCCTGGAAGTTCTGGTGTCTTAAACCTGTTATTGGACAATTGATGGCACTACTACTACAAGTTATCAGCCTTTTACTTGGTTTTGACAATAAAACTTCAATATTTATCCTAATAAAATTACAATCTTCAAACTTGAGCTCATTAATTGTCTGAAGCCTGCTTCCTCTATAGATTAACAGTTCCATACAATATTTCTTTCTGAAAAAAGTTTGTAAGCTTACGGAGGTATCTTTGGTGATGATCTTCAGGATGCCTTCTTCCTGAATGTTATCCAGGTGATGTTCTCGTTGCACTCTTCTCGATCACAGCAAATTCTACCTGCAGATAAAGTTCTTAATATTTTCTGAATGTTTTAACTGTTTAATAATAATATTATCGAATTGAATTGAATTGAATTTGCCTTATGAGGCGAGACTCGGGCCATCAGGCCTGCTTTTCCGTCTGACCACGCAAATTTCACTACGCTCCTTTCATCAACTAGCAGAGAAAGGATGTATTTCTTGGGCGAGAAACAGGCAATTTGAATTTAGCTCAGAGGCGTCATTTAGGCTGGAGGATCTTTTACATGCAAGTAAATCTACTAACATGGGACAGCCGGCTTTACTTCCCGAAGGAAGGCGTACGAAGGATTTTGTCGCCCTAAAAATCCACGGCTTCGATCGGGTTTGAACCCGCGAGCTTGGGTATAACAGTCCAATACGCTAACCATCACACCATCGCCGCCATTCTCTTGTCTAATTCATTGAACAAATTTCATTCTCGAACACGACTTGCCTTTTCTGTGCTCTGGGTGAAACTCCTAATCGTGACTGACTATCGTTTTGTTTAACTTAAAGAAATTAATTAATCATGACCAGCTAATGTTCTAATATACTATAGTCCCTCATGTACAGAGTCTATTTTATTCTATTTAGAACTCATAAGTTACAACACATGACATAATAACACCCTTGAATTCTAATTTAAATGAGATACAAAATTCACCGAATTAATATAAATTCCTGCTCCCTAATATCAAAATTATTATTTAACCTAAGTCTGCAATGTTAGTTAGTAAAGTCGTAGTCGGTTTGCTGAAAAAAATCTGATCAATTCTAAATAATTACAGAACCTCGATTTCCAATGCTGTATTGGCGTTAATTCAAAATTATGTTCCGGGGCCATGCTTAGCACAAGAATATCACACTCTGCTCTCAAGCATGGAATACTACACTTGTTGACTAGTTGTCCTGACAATGTGAATTGTTTGGTCTAGAATGTTTTGTATCCATCCAATTCTATAGTAATTATGCATTTGATGCATATTTTCCTGTCTTAAATTCCGTGGGGGGTTCTGGCATGTCATATTGTATTTAATTAATCTATATGTTTGGTGATAACTTGTATTGATCTTTGTAGCTGTTATCTAGAGAATGTTTAAATTCTTTTGTGATGTATTTTTATTTATTTATTTTTTAATTTTATTGTTTTTATTTATTATCAAGTGTCGGTTTTTAATTTAAATTGTTATTAGTCATTAATTTATAGCTTGGGCCTGGATTTTTAGGATTTTAGAAAATTGTTTTGAAAAGTCAGTTAAGCCCATTTTAGGTTTTTATCGTGATCAGAAATAATGTTAGTATCGGACTGAACAATAATTGCAGTAAATGACAAATTTAAATTAATGCCTCATTTTATCACGTGTTTTTACTTCTGAACTAGTACAAAATACTTAAAAAAGCATGAACATGTAAGAATAATTTTCCAACCTTTTACATTTTCTCCTGAAAATTAGCATCCAAAGCAAAATTTCATTTTCTATAAGATGCACTGTTGCAATACACAGTCATATATAATCCTTCAATGGAAATGAAAGTAGTAGTTCGTATTTTGAAGATGCCTGTGCTTTCAGTCTTCAAGGTATATTAATACCTCGAAGACTGAAAGCAGAGGCATCATTCTCTCTCTATTTTTTCTCTCTCAGATTTCCATTTGTGCCTTTCATCTTTGCATAACCAAGATTACATTAAATTTTCGAGATCTTTGATGAGAACACATCACCTTCAGTCCCTGGTACTTCCTTCCATTAAACAGTTTAAATTATGTTTATCACTTCATTTAGAAGACTAATAAAAAAGACTTCTAATTTATAGCAGGAACTAATTTAATTAATGGCCACCATAAAATTCCAACGAATTGAAATGAAATTAGTTTTCTTAAGGCAACTTCCATTATTGTTTTTAGAAATTCTGAATTAGCCTGGTTTAGGATCACAACCTATTTTTGCCTTTTGAAGGATAAATAGGATTCGTGAATTGGCCTCAGAAATGATTTAACTGAGTATGTGTATTATAATGATGTGAGGAATAGGATAGGTGGGGAGAGGTGAGGAATAAAATAGGTTAGGACATAAAAATCTGGGCCCTATTTATAATTTTTGGAATATGTAATTTTTATCAGTTCAAAGCTTTTGTATCCACTAAATGGGCATAACCTATAATTGATTATTACATTCAGAGCATATTGGTGTTATCGCCTCCTGCAGAGTATATAAATATCTGAAGTAAAACAAAAAATACAACAAAAATTATAAAATGAGGAAACGGAAAAGGAAGTAGAGATCTGAAAATCGGTCAATCTTTGTTTTTCTTGGTCCCAAACAATTCACACTGAATTGGTTCAAAACTTGTGTTTTACTTTCTTGTATGAATACATATATATGGTGTAATATACATAGTATAGAGAAAGTTACGTAATGCTAAAGTTATGTTAAGTTATGGAAAATCGATTTTGAAATTTCAACGGACATGCATGTTCGTTGGTCTGTCCATCTGTGAACACCACTAGCACCCTAAACTATAAGTAAGATCTTTTCAAAGATGAATATTTCCTGATCAATCTGGCTTGACTTGAGGCGCAGCAATTTCGAGAAACTGTCTTCCAAATTTGGGTGTACTTTACAGAAGCATCACGGGCATTTTCAAACTTTTCTCAAAAACTGCTCAAAATTTTTTTTCTTTCAATTTCCTGTAAAAATAGAGTAAAATACACTTATAAAGGTGGCATATCTCTGAAACTTTTAGTAGTTTTCAAGCAATATTGCATGCAATATTTGCAATTTTAAAAAATTCCAAAAACAAAATTTTCTCAAACATGGCTCCAAAGTTTTTCTTTAAACTTTTGATGAGGATAGTGCTAAATGCACTCTGTAAGATGACATAAACACCTAATTGCTTTATTCTTTTGTTTTTATTTTTTCAAAAATTACAATAATGATTTTTTTAGTTGTTTCTCATGTCGTTAATATTTACATTAGTGGCAAATCGTTCACATTATTGTATTTATGAATACGTGTGCTTTAAATAGTCGCATAAAGTTTCTCTAAAACTCAAGAGTTTTCTGTTAAAATGAACTCAAAATTCCGCACTTTCGAAAAGCTCAAATGCCATTTCCCCAAAAATTGTTGAAAATGACATAAAGTTAATTTTGACTATTCTTTTGTCTTTAAAAAATTACACAAATGTTTTTTGTAAATATCTATCATGCCGTTCATATTCACATTTCCAACAATTAGTAAACACTATTACTAGGAAGTTAAAATGCCTCAAATGAATGAAATTTTTTGAAATCTCAGAAATTTTCTGTGAGAAAGAGCTTCAAATTTCGCATTTACATTAATGCTTGAAGGCAATTTCCTTGAAACGGCTCCAAATTTTGCAATGAAGATGGTCATTTATGATGACTCTTCTTTAATATTCTTAAAATAATATTTCAGTTCTACTATTAGGAAATTGCAAAATTAAGAAAATGTCAGAAAAAATGTATTTGGACGGCGATAAATGGCAACTGACAAGAGGATGGGGCAAGACCGTAAAGCCAGTCCACAACAAGAGATTTAGAAAACTTAACTATTAGAAAGTCTGTACCATTCCATAGTACCACTTATTTACATTCTTATTCACAGTAGTCAATAACAATTAAATTGCCTTGTATCATGTATATTTTATCCCAGTACATCACGAAAATAGTCAAATGGAAATAGTCAAATTGTCAAATACTTGCAATTCTTTTTTGGGAAATATTGCAATACTAGATGATTTTTAAAAAGAATATAAATAAAAGTTACAATATAAAATAATACTCTTATTCATGTTTCCATTGCTAATTATACAATACCAAATAATGCATTAATATGTACTTGGCTGTCCGGGAGATGCTGCGTCCAAGGTACCTTGGATGCAGAGTCTCCTGGACAGCCGAATACATTCTGGCTCTGGCCACGGAAGCCTACGCTCTCAAATAATGCATTCATCCTTCATTGTTATTACATTTATTTTATTGTGAACAGTTTTCAAATATACACACAGTTATACATTTATTCAATATAGCCTTAAACACCAGGAATATTTTTAAAACGACTATGATCAATCGCCTGTGCAAAAAAGGCAAAGAAAATTATAATTGAAAATTATCATTAAATTTCTTTTGTCATGGTTTTAAAACATTCTTATTTCTTATTCAAATTCTGTCAGCCTTCATGCTGCACATTCTGTACAATTTGCAAATGTCTATTTCCGTCTGGCATAATATTCTGGCAGGTATGGCATAATATTCTGAGGAGAAACATCCTACAATTCTTATAAATGACAAAAATAAAAATTGTATGAATAATAAGCAAATACTATCCACACCATTCCTGTAAG
The DNA here is from genome assembly GCA_017312745.1 of Gryllus bimaculatus. NCBI lineage: Eukaryota > Metazoa > Arthropoda > Insecta > Orthoptera > Gryllidae > Gryllus > Gryllus bimaculatus. The sequence goes on along the minus strand of BOPP01000510.1, from coordinate 21,918 downwards.
CTTCTCTTTATTGGGATTAGAATCTTACCATTGTCTTCCATCTTCATATATGAATACATGGATTTTCTCAAAACTGATTTACTCAAGGGTGGAACATATTTTTACATGTAAAATATCTACAATGGTAACAACAAATAGGAATTATTTTAATCATGTGTCTGTGCCAATAGCTCATTATTAAAAATCTGCAAGTACATGTACGCTATTTTAACACTTTTCTAGAGGACGTGTCACACTTAAAAATTATATGCAAGTTTAAATGGCAGGTGAAATCTTCTCTACTGAATAACTGTATTCAATTGGAGACTATTCTGGGAATCGAAAACAAAAAGATTTATTTTAAAAATGACATTAATGCATTAGTTACCATATGTATTGTGTAATTCTAAAAGATTTGCTTGTAACATGTATTGTACTTCTGCTTTTGGGTCAATGATCCTTATCATAATTGAATTTTTCATCCATTTTTTTCATGATCTTCTGAGCAAATGCTCAGATGTCCCTTGTTTTGTTTCTGGACATGTTTGAATGCATGAATCTTCACTATCTGTGCATGTTTGCATGAGCTGGTGGGTTAGTGAGGAGTTTGTTTTTGTCAGTAGTCGCATCAAATAAAATTTGTTTCTCAATTGCTTATACAAATAGGTACACTAATACAAATATCAAATATTTCATGTTATCAAGGGTTTGCCAAAAATACTGGTTTATACTTTTATTCACAATTCAACTAAATTTATGAAAAGAGAGGGGTTAGGGATTCTAGAGCCCAAGAAAACATGCACTGATTGTACTTCTCTCTTGTGTAACTCATAGTTGTTGTTTTTTTTTTACCTTATAAGTAAATACAAATTATAATCTTTATACTAACTTGTAATTGTGTCTGCAGGAGGAACAATAGCACTAGAGCATAATGGAGAGATGTCATCTTCACCTGCCCATATGGGTGAAACTCAAGAATTGCCATCTTCTCCCTTGCATTTTGGACTTCCTGGGTCTCCTCCTTTACTTCCCCCGGGTGGGCAACCTCTTCCTCCAGGGCCATTTCCCAGTTTGCCTCTTTTTTTGCCTCCTGGTGCTCCAGGAATGCCATTTCCCATGCCCCCTCCTCCTGGAGGCCTCTTTCCCGATGATCTTCGCCCTCCTCCACTTGGAAGAATGTCTTCCCCTCCTCCTGAACCACGTGGTAGTTTCTCACCTTTTGAACACTCGCCTCCTATGTCTCCTCCTAACCGCCCATATAGATCACCACCACATTATGAAGATTCGCCAAGTAGATATCGCCATCAGACCCCACCTACAAGCAGCACTCCATCATATACTGGTCCTTTTTCACCTGGAAAGTGGGATGAACGTGGTGATCCCCCAAGGTCCAGCTTCAGACCTCTGCACAGGGATCCTCCGCGTGAACCGAAAGGTTTGCAAGCAATTTATACTAAGTGCATGATGCATGCTATACATGTACAATTTTTGTTTTGTGCTTATGCTGCTCAAAGGAAGGAAGACCTTCTCAAAAGTTCGCCAGTTCTGGAGCACAATGGAATCTGGAACATACTGATGTTCCTGAGCACTGTAAATCTGTATGTTTTCTATTGTTTATCTGTTTATGCTAGTATCAGATTATAAAAGGGTGAATCATATTATAATCTCAAATTCTTTGTGGTGAATTGACAGTTTATTATCAGCAGTTTACTAAATCTTAATTGAAATCCGATAATACACTTACGTAACATATCTGACCTTTTTTTTTTTGAGATTTTCAGAACGAGAACTTTTTTCGAGAACGAGATTTTCAATGGAAAAGTTACTCAAAACAGAGTAAAGGCAACCCATAAAAATAAATATTCACATTTGGAAATAAAGGAGGCTATTGAAATAAAAGAATTATATAATAAAAAAAATAATTTAAAATTCTAAAGCTATTTACTTACGTCTAAAATATTCAAAAATAATTTTATACCTAGGTTTAAGAAAACAATTACTGCAAAATTTTTCAAATTTTGATGTTACTGAAGGTGTATAACACACAAAGGTTTGAGATCATGAATTCTTACCCTGGTATGATTTGAAGTGAGCCACCCCCCAAAAAATGTATGATTTCATTCCAAACTAGTGTGTTGGTAATGTTGCTAGTGAGAAATAAATATTTCTTTATTTTAACGAAATGTGCCTTAATTTCATTCATTGGATTTCCAATAAAATGTAAATTTATACTAATTTTAAGTCACTTATTCTATTCGTGATTGATATTGAAGGTGTGTCGCTACATCTGTACTTTGGTGCACAATACTATATCCAGGGCTAGATTTCTGGCGGAATGTGAAGGAACATCTATACCTTCATGTACCTCTAAAATAATTATTTAATTATATTATGAGTATTTAACTAATTCTATTAAATTAATAATCAATTTGGGTAAGTTCCAGGACCTTAAATTTTATAAATCAAGCTCTGACTGTATCAGTAGTTTGTTAATTTCATTGTTTCTGCAAGTGGCATTTAAGAAGTCTAAAAGTAAATTTATTAACCATCAAGAAATTAATTCAGATTTAATTGATTTATTAAAAACTAATGTTTTTTATTACAAACTAAAATTTATATTGAAATTCATATAATAATTAGAAAAAATATTTGTTTATTCACGTATCATCAAAAGATTGTGAGACATTAATTACCTAAATTATGCACAAAACTTAAATTATTTACAACTTTTGTTGTAATGCAGATTTTGTGTAAATAAATGTGAGTTTTTGTTTGTTTGTGGCAACATTAGAGTCTGGTTTTGTTTGAAGTCTAAATACTTATTTTTTGGAGTGGCCCGCGTCATGCGTTTTTACGCACCAAATAAATAAATAAAGATTTGGAATGATATTGGCAGTTCCTTTATCAGATGTGTTCATGTGGGAAACCATCTATTACGTATAAGGCACTTATGTAAAACTTTTCAAAATTCAAAGTGAGAGGTGTCATAACACTAATTCCATCATTCTAACAATTGTATTATTAGTAATTTATACCAGTGACGCTGTATGTACTTTGAGAATCACTTTCTCTACTGTCAAAGTTTGTAGTGGGCAGTACAGGTACTTTTGTACTAGCAAATATCAATTTTAACTATTCATTTCCAAATTTTGCTTCATGACTTGTTATTTCTACTTTTAAATTTTTGAGATGTCCACTTCATTAATCTTTGTTAAAACATTGCTGTTGAGTTATTATTACAAGTATGTTACTTAATGTTTGCATTTGTTTGCCACAGGATCCACACTCAGTTCTGGTCATTCTTCAGAGAGTTTGGATAAAGGAAGTCGGCATAGTAGAGTATAGCAGTAACCTTATTAAAATGAAGAAAACTTCTTTGTTGAATGAAATTGTTTTTGAAAGTTGTATATAGTGAGTATTTTAGTTGTATTATACAATTGTACGAATAATGTTTGAGAATATAATATATTACACTTTCATCTGCAACATAAAATTATTGTTGTACCATATGAAGGCATATACGCAGATGGTTCTTTATCCTGAACCATATTACCCTATCCCTCAGTATTATTTGTGACCAACAAATACTTAATAGTCTTATTTTACAGGGGATATGGCTTGTATATAAAACATGGTGAAGATGGTGAAAATTACATTATGGAACAGACATTACATAGAAATACTTCATGTGATAATTGTCATTATTAGGGAGCTACAAAAAATTGAATAATGGTCACATATTTTTCTTGACAGGAGCTACTGATGAAACATGAAAACCAAAAAGTTGAATACAAAGAGAATTCAATGAGAAAGTTTATGTGAAACTTCATTAATTATAAAATCCAATGAATGTTTAATTGTACTGACTTTCATTCAAGTATAATAATGATTTTTAAGTATAGCTATTCCAGTGGAAACTTAAATGCCATGGCCTTTTTCCTTGACAAAGCAAAATCATTTCCAAATGGTACAGATTTTATAGTTTTGCTGGAAAGTCGAAATAAATCATTAAGCATGTAACAGTCACTGGCAAACACCTTACATGACTGAAAAAACTACTTATATTGCATATTTCATCAGTGGTTAGGGGTGCTGTGAAGGCAAGTGCAATTTATTTTTGTCTTGAAGACTTGATGTACATTCTAATGCTGGAGGCTATTATTATTTTTATATCTTGATTTAAATGTGATCTAACTGAACATTCCATCCTATTTGTACTTGTGATATGTAATTATTGTTATATGGAAAAAACTTGTCCCTTCATGTTTTAACATTTTTATTTTTCTGTCCTTTTTTCTAAAACCTCCACTTTGTTCTTTATATTCTACTTTTAAGACTGTTCTCCACCACATGTAACAAACTTACCACTTGAAACATTATGTAGTGTTTCAGTTTTTTCTTTATAGTACTCAAAGCATGTGAATATTCAGCAATGTTGTTATTTTCTTTTATGATCGCCTGAAATGAAACATTGGTAATTAACTATAGCTATAAATTGCGAGAAAAGGCACTTGCGTGTTTTTGAAGATGTTAGCTTTTCACTACAATGTAAAGTGAATAACATTATTTTACGTATATATTTAACCATCCCAGAGAATTTATTAGAATTGTTTCATTAAGAATAATAGCCTCTAGCATTAAAATCGTCATTGTAAATTATATTTGCATATGAAATGTGACTACATTCTTCTTCAACCTTCTGTAAGTTGTTCTCTTTTTGCCCAAAAGTTTTCCAAAGTTCATATAGGAGTTAATTTAACAAGTAACTTTCCTGAGTTTTGGAATATTGAAATATATCTAAGCAGCACATTACTGAAATTTTATTTTTTTAAATTAATGACAAGTATGGTAATGGAAAACGATTCTTAAAAAATTCTGCAGTTCATATTGTTAAATATTTGATAATTATGAGCATTGAATGACTTATTTTAAATAACATTGTTCTTGTAGGTTATTTAATCTATTTTAGGGTTACGTTTTCTATTTGTTTTATAATCTTTTTCATTTTGCAAATATATATTTCAAAACTTGTATACTTTATCATAAATCTGTTGCTCCCATGACCAGTTTCAGGTTTCACTGAATTGATTTAGTCATTTAATTTGTTTTAATTTAATTTTTGCTAGAATTCTGATGGCGTTAGCTTAAGGAAAGATAAATATATATTTCAGAGTTTTATTAGTTGGTGTTTTCATTATATGAAAATATAATGAAGTGTGTTTATATAATGTTTATTGTACTCTGAGAATTGTTTGCTTGATTTTATTGGTATGGTTCTGTAACAATGCAAAATTGAAGAATTACATGTCTAAAAAATGGAAAGAATGAAGAATGGAAATTTCAGTTGACTTGTTGTTTACTTTGTGAAGTAAGGTTGTAAATAAAAGATTATGTATATAGGTGTTAGAGTCTGACTGGAGCATGTGTGTGTGTGTGTGAACATTAAATTGATTGAAAGAAAAGAAAACTAGTAAGTTATTTCAGGTTAAAAACTATTTTAATACATATTGGAAATTAGAATAATCTCCAATGTCAGCAAGATTACTGTGAAAATGTGTATGAAATTATCAAATATATTACCATTGTACAAAACCAGAAAGAGATATGCTTTCTTAGTACATAACGTTTTTTTGCTCATGACATATCTACATTGGTCATATCAATTCTACATAGTACACTCTCAGTTCCCAACAATAGTAAGTAACAAAAGGAAATTGTTAGGCCTTCTGCAGAACAAACTGAACATATTGCTCTTGAAACGCTCCATTTCAATATATATTGATTGTCAGGTAACACAGATACTGTAAATATTAAACAAGAATGACAAACAGCATAACCAAATAATGAACCATACAATAAATGTGAAAATTTCCAAGGTTAATCATGATCAGATGGTAGAAAAAGGACTCGGACATTGAGATGGGAATAAAACCCACTTGCAGTTTTAATTGTTCATGTGACTCTGGATGAAATTGTTTCCATTATTGTGGAGGTTTTTGTCTTCCCTTAAAAGCTCTGTGTCACTAATCTTCACATTGCCATTTTGGCCACTGTTGTAGATTTAATAAATATTCCCTTAACCACCATTGCCAGAAGTGCTGTATGAGCCATTGAATAAGTTGGAAACTAATCAATCACTAAATAAACTAACACCACTCTCCTGACAGCTTGGAGTTCCCAGTAACTACTCGCTAATTAGAATATGCCCTGGAGTTAACTCCTTCGAGTCTCTTCATTTCTTAGACAGGAGTGGGAGGTATGGGTTGCCTAAATTCCTGAATGAACTTGGGCAGGTTTCTTCAATTTTTGAGAAAATAGTGTTTTACACTTTGCATCGCAGGGTCCCACAGTGAGGTGCATATCGGCGGTTTAAATGCCACCTTGTGATAGATATTTGGATAAGTAGAGGTCTCTTCATTGCCTCCTCTGGGTGCACTAGCTTCCACAGATCACAATTGGCACCAAGTAAATTAGTGTTGCAGTCACTGAACATGTCACTTCATAAGCCTTGACAAGTTACAAAGTGTGTCTTAACAGCCAGGAATGAAGACTAATGTTTTTCACAACCACACCTGTGGGGTGTGGTATCTCACTCCAATTTTTTATCTTCCTCAGAAAAGTCTCATGAGGGAAGGTCCACCACACTCCTTGAAGCTTGGAAGAGAAAAAAATATTCACATCCAGTGATGTCTGTGGGAAGCAAAGTGTAGCTTGTGAAGTTTTAAAGACAATAAATTGAGAAGACAAGACAAAACTGATGAGACAAGACTGAATGTAATATCCAGGAAAGAGTTGTGTTCTTTGGTAAAGTTATGTATGGGGCTGAAGAGGTGTGAATTCTGAATGAAGAAACACTTAGAAATGTTAATTGTTGGATATAAAGGCGCTTGATGATGCATTAAAAAATGCATCTGAACAGCAAAAATACTGCTGAATTCAGCAAAAATGCTGCTGAACAAAACATTACAAAATATTTTTCCAAAATGGAGCATGCACACTGCTTAAGAACAACAAATAAAATACTTCTGTATAAAACCACATTGAATTAAATATTATAGCAAAAACAAGTTTTCTCAAATACTCTAATAACATGCACAGTATGTAAACAGGTCAATAGTTCTTTACGTACCAAGAATATAAAACACTGCCTTGCTCACACATTCAGCTGTGATGTAATTAGTGACTACCTGAGTGTGAAATGTGGCCAGTATGTGCATTATTAGAATAGATGGAATAACAATCAAATATTTGCAATTTTTAGTTACAATAGAAACAGTTTCATTTTTTCCAAGTTCGTGGGTGTCTAATGAAACCAAAGACACCTCTCACACGCCTGAAGGCTGCATTGTTTTCTTTCTATTTCTGCACATATAAGAAATTAGTAATGTAGATTAGTGATACCAGATGAGTGACTAGTCACTAATTTTTCTGTGCTAAAGAAAAGAAGATTGAAGAATTACAACTATAGATATTTGACTGCTTAACTCATGCTCTAAGGTGTATGCGAAAATGGTGGATAACAGAACAGCTACAATTGCAGAATCGTTGCATTCAATCAACTCTACCACAGGAGCAACAATAATTAGAAATGGTCATTCAATAATAATGACGTTACGTGAAATAGGTGCAGTTTAAGAGACACACGTAACCTTCGTGGACCTTGAGAAGAAATTTTAAAATGTTATGATGTATAAATTATGGAATAATTTTATCCCCTTTGCACTTAAACGTGTATATATCTTTATTTCTTATACAAGTTTAAAGGATCCCAGTTTTTTTGTTTAATACAAGTGGGTAGACTTGTCTAATCAAGAACTTTCATCCATTTTTGTACGAGTATGTGAGAGGAAAGTAAGCTATTTTTTGTAACAACACTGGACACTTGCCATTTTAAAGAAAGGTGAATTGATATATGAATTAATATAATTTAGTGACTTAGCAGAAATTCTCTACAACAATCCCAGAACAACTCCAACACGTCATAAATGAGTTGACAAATCAATCATCATCAACATCGTCTTTCTCAGAACTAAAAGAACTGTTTACCATGCCAAATGGATGCAACATCCAAAAAATCATCAGCACTATCAAAGACCTTATCACCATCATCAAAGGACCTGCTGACACAATGACAAAAATTATGACCGTCTGACCAAAATTTGTGACATATTTTAACAATGGCGACTAAACTAAGACTGACTAATATAACGTCGTGGAACGCCAATGGAGAACTAACCCGGAAGAAGGCGGATATCGGACAATACATCAAAGACTACTCCATCGGGATATTACTGATACAAGAGACAAAATTGACATCCTCACAAATATTTTCTATCCCTGACTTCCTCGCCTACCGGACTAGCACATACATACTGGGAGGAGGAACCGCCACTGCATTCGCAAAATCATCCTGTATACCCAACTCTCTCCCACGCCCAAATCCCACATAGGAAACACCCGTATCGAACTGTCAACCCCTCACAGCCCCAAAACAATATCTCCTCCTACAAGGCCCCAAACGCTCCTTTTCTCCACTCTGGCCATGACGCTCTACTGACAGACAAAACTACTTGCCGGAGTCTTAAATTAAAAAAACACAGCCTGGGGATTTAGACGGACTATATTGGACGAGATCTACGAAATTATATACAAACCATAAAATGACTTAAGCCGTTCCTTCAGAACCTACCCACTTATTAAATGACCTTCCCCATGATATCCTTGACATACACTATGTGATGAAAAGTATCCGGACACGTCCGAAACTGTGTTATGGTGTGGTCGTATTTTTCATGGACTGGGCTTGCATCCCTTGCTTTGTGAGGCACTATCACGGCACAGGACTATGTTCATGTTTTAAACACCTTCTTGCTTCCCACTGTTGAAAAGTAATTCACGATCGAGAAGCTATTCATACTGCACTGCCTGTGGCGGAGTGGTTACACGACAATAACATCCCTGTAATAGACTGGCCTGAACAGAGTCCTGGCTTCAATCCTATTCAATTGAGATATTTTGGAACGCCGACTTCGTGCCAGGCCTCATCGACCTACATCGATACCTTTCCTCAGTGCAGTACTCGAAGAATGGGCTGCCATTCCTCAAGATACCTTCCAGCACCTGATTGAAAGTATGCCTGCGAGAGTGGAAACTGTCAAGGCCAACACCCTATTGAATTCCAACATTACCGATGGAGGGCGCCACGAACTGTAAGTCATAGCTGCCACGTGTCCGGATACTTTTGACACATCTACTCTAATTCCATAGCCCTACCCGCTCCATATCCAAATTACTAACTAGAATCCGACCACCTTCCTGTCATCTTCAACATCAACCCCCTATCCTATGACCCTTTATCCCGTGAAATAACCATACACTGGAAACATTACAAACTCTTTATATCCAAGAAAATTGAATCTCCACCTACCTTAGAAACCTTATCCAGACAAGCAACAAGAACTCTTCAATCTTCATGTTAAGAGATCCCTATACAAATACACTACCACAGTTCCGGCATCCAAAATCCAATTCCCCTCCCATATCCTCTCCCTAATACGTAACAAACGACGAACGCTCAAACAGTTTTACAGGACTTGCAGACAACAAGACAGAACTCTGTGTTTACAACTATGTGTGCCATGGCTAAGCATCCCCACAAAATTTGGAAACTGTGAGACGTGACAAAAACAAATATCTCACCCACCAACCTTCGGAACGGCAATAGGACTTATGATCCCCATACTATACCAAAGACGTCGAAATCAAAGACCAACTTCACGCACTGGACGAGACAAAAGCGACTGCTAATGCACGTAATCGTAGACTAGCACGCTACGTAATCGTGGACTAGCGAAAAACGCCATACATTTGACACATCTTTAACAACTGCATCCGACTACAGTACTACCCTGACATGGAAATACGCGGTAGTCAAGATGATACTGAAGCCCCATAAAAGCAATAGAGACCCAAATAATTACAGACTGATCAGTCTCATCCCATCGCCAGAAAAGATTTTGACAAAATCATCCTTCATCGACTGAATCCTATCATTGACAATCACGACCGACTCAATACGGCTTCCGGAAGAACCAATCATCAGCAGTTCAGACGCGACGCAACGACTCGCCAGTGACATACGAACTCGACTACGTATTTTACGATCAGTTTCTGCACTACTTATCGACTTCACCACTGCCTTTGACACACATCTACGTAGCTACCTATCGAAAAGATTCTACCAAGTTAAACAACTTTCCCATTTGTCGTCCCATCCAAGCCGGCATTCCTTACGGCGCCGTGCTTTCCCCCACCCTGTTCTCCCTAAACATCAACGAGATACCCACAGTAAGAAACGTAAACAACTACTTATACGCAGACGACGTCGCTTTTAGCGCAACCAACAACTATCACTAAACTAGAACGTAACTGACACAATGGGACATGGATAACCGACTAAAAATCAACCCGACAAAATGCAATGCAATAATTTTCTCCGCTTTACAAACAAATCACGTCTCCCCCATTACCATTAACAACATCCCCATCTTATGGACACAGTCAGTGATCTACTTAGGACTGACATTCGACCGACGCAGACCATGTATAAGATATTACCAAAAAAAGCTCATCGAGCAATCAGTGCATTGACTCCTCTCATCTCACGTCCAAAACTAGACAGCAAGACAAATAAATGCGTCTAAATACGTACGTTAAACCGACTTTATTCTATGAATGCGAGACCTGGGCTATTACTACGCCTCCGAACTACGAGTCTTAAAAAGTTGACAACTGCTTCATCCGACTCGCCTTTCGACCTCCGCCCCTCACCAGATACGCCACGATCAAGACGAAAATAAGACGAATTCGAACTGAAATATACAACGCAAAGACTCGTGTGACGAAAGCACTTTAAAACTCAAAATTTACCCCCCTTTTTTTGAATGTGTTGCGTCAACTTAGACGCCACGTGCCTCCAAGCCCCTCGGGGGGCGTTGAACGCTTCGCGCATTTGGAGTACTCCTCCATTAACTATTGCGCGAGAGTAATCCTCCATTAATTTAACATAGTGCGTCACGTCTCAGTCAGTTGTCACGAGGACCGCCAGATAGCATCTCCGCGTACGCGCCTATATATTATTACGCGCTCCTGCGTCACCCAGTGACCGGAATTGGGAAGGAATAAGGATAGGGGTAAGGCAGGGGTTGGACTAGCCCCTGTGGAGCATGCAAACTCGTTTTGTCGTAACAAATTTCACACGAGGTTCCACATAATCGAATCCGGAACCTCAGTGGTGAAAGGCAAGCAACTTCGCCACTGAGCCACGAGAGCATTTCTGTGCTCTTCACTCTCATGCTCTCAATAACCCACCCATCCATAGAAAACGCCATCACTCGACATACTCCAACTCCCAACACCTCGGACTTAATAACACCACTAACTCACTAACCTACAATCACTTCCAAATACTTACTGGAATCTTACTTAAAAAATACTTGTAATACAGACCAGACTGAAATAAAATGACAAAAACTGACTTGAAATGCTGACCAGACTAAGACTAAATGGCAATAAAATGAAAAATGAACAACAAAAAAGGAAAATTAGCCTACCTTGCAATAATAAACAGGCCACATATATTTCACCCCAGAAAGTATCTCATAAAAAACGCATCCTTAGTTAACCCCACCTGTCCTCGTAACATCCTTTTCCCCTCCCCTCCCTTCCTTTCCTATCACCCTATATAAGGGGGATGCAAGGAGTTTTTGTTTTATTTTTATATCTCCAACTTGTCGATGCTCATCAACACGGAAAACGCAATTTATGTAAATGCCGCTTTAAAAAATGTCAAGTATGTGAATTAATCGGTATTACGTTAAAATATGTCAGTTCATTGCTAGAAATGTGAACTTCATGACTCATTGAGTTATATAATTACGATTATAATTACGTCCAAATAATAAAATTATCTTTTATTTTAGTTGAATTATCATTTATTGAGCCCTGTAATCACCCACCACGATGTTTTCCGTTGCGCGCAGAAAAGGAAGAGTCAAATCTGAGCTACTGTGTTTTGTGAAGGACAAGCTAGTTTTATGAGAATGCGGAGTAAGAACGGAGAAAATCTTAAAAGAACCACAAAAGTAATTTATGGCAATTTTGTATGAGGAGAAAATGGCGTTATGTGGAGACCCACTTCATTAAAAAGTATTCTAGATATTGCTGTTCAATGTTCGGAAATGATATACACAACAATAACTCCCAGTATAATGGAAAATATTCCATCTACCAGTGCAGGAATAAGGGGACCGCGGAAAAGCTTTAATGAATGTACTGAGAGGTGCAGGAGGTAGCTCATTCAAACTTTACTTGCATCGCACTCGAAAGAAATTGTGTACGCAAGAAGACATTTATTGCATACGTCCGGTCAAAAAGATGCGGCCAAGTATTTCACAACTTCTACGAGAAGTACAAAATTTCAAAAAGTTTTTAGGAAATCAAGTCCTCCTCCTCCATTTACTGCTCAAGAAGGTTAGGCATTTGTTGCAGAGAATAACATGACTAAGCGCCAATATATGAATATTAGATCGGAAACGAAGAGGTGGAATTAATTATTAGCAATTAGGAATTAATTACTAGCATCTATTATAGGCATCGTCGAAGATATTCGCCGTTTTACCACAATCCTCACCACAATATCTTCCGGTTTACCAAAAGATTCGAATGTATTCGAAGATTACGCTTCAAGTACTGCAAGGCTATTTACAGCATATTATCCATGGTGTTTTATGCTTTCTTCCGTTCACAACATTTTAATTCATGGTGCAAAAATTATTGAACACGCCATATTGTCTATTGGACAATTATCTGAGGAAGCTCAAGAAGCAAGTCATAAAGATGTGAGAAGATACATGGTAGAAAATGATCCCTTAGATCCAAAGAGATAACTTAGATCTTCTCCTTTCTCTCCTCATAACTTCAGACCCACTGATTTCACAGACCTAAAGGTCACTAAAGAGAACACTACCATGTCTGCGGTAGTGTTAAGTTCATTAAAGTGTGTATTATCTTCATACAAGCCTGAAAACGAAGATTCCTTCGATTACTGGGAATGCGCATCAAAATATTCTGAGTCTTAATTATTTTGAAAAATTAAATGGACCGGCCTCATAGTGGGATATTTTGGAATATGCTTTAGATATTTATTTTTTAATTTCAATTTTACTGTTGATTATCAAGTTACTGATAATAAAATGAACTCTACTTTCAAAGTGTTCTTTACATTTTTTAAAATTAACACAAATTCAATATTAACAATAAACATTAGTCGGCAAAATGACGTATATTTAATATGAATCAGTTTCAATTGTCTAATATCTCATTCCATACCCATACACCATTTAAATTAATAGATGTATTGCTAGTTCCGACTAGATTCGCCATTTAGCCGTCTCTGCCGGACACATAGGATAGCAAACCCGCGATGTTTACGTTAGTCATCCGAATACAACCAATATTTTCTCACACAATAATAGTAACTAAAATATTCTATTACTTTTCATGTTCTAAAGGCCTAAATATACATAAAATTATGTCATTATTGGAATTAGAGAATGTGGACGCAGTTTCTATAGATATTTTTATAGCCCCACCTGATGCGAGAAATGACACTGACGAAGAAAGTGCCGATGAAGATTTGGGTGGTTGTATTAATAATTTAAACTATCATCAGCTAAGTGCTAAATGAGCTGGTTTGGAACAACGGCTTAACTCGGTTAGTAACCAAACCTATTCGCGATAATGCTTTACTGGACATTTTCCTTATTAGACCGGTGGATAAACTCCTTGAAAGAACATAATGCATCATCTGCCGGGATTCGCTGCGCGGATTGCGTCATCTGCCGGCGCCTCCCTTTCCCCCGAACTGGACGGTTCCGGACTATTCGCGAGTCGCGTGGTAAGGTGGAGTAAGTGCCGGGTGTGTCGAGACGCGCGCCGGCCAGGTATAAATGCGCTGCTGCTGGCGGCCGCGAGTCAGTGTAAGTATGTGAGTGTAAGTCAGTGTAAGTTATAGTCGGAAGTAAGCAGCCGCGAATCAGTTAGTGAATAAGCAGTCAGTCCGTCAGTGTGTCTGAAGTGGAAGCTGAGCTGTGAAGAGTGCATCGCGGTAAACAGCAGTGCAGTGGACCCGAGCCTGCGCAGTGAATTGTGGTCTGCGCAGTGAATTGAGGTCAGCGCTGTGAATTGTGGTGTGCGCAAATGACAGTTGTGGTCTGCGCAGTGAATTGTGGTCTGCGCAATGAATGGCGGTCAGCGCAGTGGGCCGTGGACAGTGCATAGGAGTGTGTGACAGTGTAGATTGCAGAGAACAGTGTAAATAAATAATCAAGAGAACGGAGTCGTGTGTGAGAAAAATAATTAAGTGAAGAGCACAAGAACTGTGTAATATACCTGTAAATAGATCAAGAAGTTTTTAGTGTATAATTGTTTACGAATAAACGTTTTTGTTAAAATATTACGTGTGTGTCTTAATTCATCCCTGAGAAACGTTACAATAATTTCAGAATGCTTAGCAAAATTCGTGCCTACCAAGAAACTACGGTACCATTCAGATCCTGTGTACTACAAAAAAGAAATAAGGCAACTGAAAAGGCAGTTTAGGAAAGCCTATAGTAAACGTAATATAAATAAGGAACTGAAAAATAATTTTCTACAATTATCTAAAGACTTACTAGCATTAAAAGCTACATACCCAAGAAAATTACCTGCAATCATTTCTAATCGATCGATTGAACTGTTGGCAAAATTTCTTGAAGTATGTGAGACATAAGAAAGAGAACAAAGAAAGTATTCCAGCAATCTGCGAAACGGACGGTTTGTTAATTACAGATGACAGTGAAAAGGCGGCTTGTTTAAATAGACATTACGCATCTGTTTTCAAGCCAAAGGATCAAATCCCAGTATGTGAGACAACACCTGTAATACACACATAATTGCGGAGTATATTAGACGAGTTAGGAATAAAACTGATTAACTATGTCGCAATAAACAGGGTTTTCGTCCTGGGTATTTGTGCGGCAGTCAAACTATCGATTTTTGTCAGGACATAGCAGCCTCACTAGACAAAGGGAGTAGGGTCGATGCAATAATATTAGATTTTTCTAAGGCATTTGATGTTGTTCTGCATGGCCTTTTAATTGCCGAATTGTCAGAAACTGGATTATATCATCGAATAATCTCGTGGATAAAAGAATTTCTTACGGGGCGCACTCGGTCAGAACAGATGATAAATATTCATTGGAAGCCGATGTAACCTCTGGAGTCCCCCAGGGAAGTGTGTGTGGGCCATTGCTATTCTTAGCGCTCATTAATGATATTGCAACTGGACTAAAATCGAAAGTTAGATTTTTCGCCGATGATGCGTAATATATAGGAGTATTGGCTTGTCAGAAGATGAAAATATTTTACAATACGATTTAAACTGTTGGTGGAACTGGGCGTACAGACATAAGATGGAATTAAATCTGGAAAAGAGTAAATCCATTTGTGCAAAGAGTGTTCGACCAACAGCGCCCCATCATTGTAAGGAACTTTCTCTCAGCTGCCGAGATAAATGTCATTAGGGAGAATGTAAGAGCATCCTTGGGTATTGAAGAATCAAACGGACTCTGAAAGACCATGTATCACCAAAGAAGCTACGCTCAGTGAATGTACCCAGAAGCGTTTGCAGGGCAGGTTCATTCGCGGTCACACTGCTCGCCGCAGCAAGAGTTGTCCCTGGCGTTAGCGAAAACAACGCGACCAATCCTGACCAACTTTTTTTCATTAGTAACTTCCAGGGCGCGATAACAGTTAATTTTCTTCACAGCACAAATAATAATAATAATAATAATAATAATAATAATAATAACAAAATACAACAAATACAGAAGGGTAAACTCATTAGTGAGCTCACATACGAGACTGTTGATGGAGAAACAA
>BOPP01000509.1:107283-122640 GCA_017312745.1 Gryllus bimaculatus | reverse complement strand
TAGAGTGTAATTCATCGCTCAATGTGCGATGTGGTGTATGGTCAGCATAGTTGCCTTCCAAGCGTTGAACCGGGTCGTATTCCCGGCGTTCAATATATACTTAGCTCTAATTGAAACTAAAAATCGTGTAGTTGAAATAATGGAACGAGTAGAGTAGCCCATTTTCAAAAAACTATACAAGGATTATCAATATCGGTTCTTTTTCTTACATGAAGTATATCGCGAAACAATGAATTTGATTCTACAAATTGAAATATTTTTATAATAATCAGAGTGTAATTCAACGCCAATGTGCGAATGGTGTGTAAAGGGTCAGCATATGTTTGCATTCAAGAGTTGAACTCGAGTCGATTCCGGCCCGGTCGCATTTACTATTTAGTCTCTAATTGAAACTTAAAAATCGTTTAGTTGACAATAATGGAACAGGTAGAGTAGCCTCAGTTTCAAAAAAACATACAACGGATTACAATCGGTTCTTTTTCTGACCATAAGTATATAGCGTAAACGAAGAACATTAATTTCTATAAAATGAAACATATTTTTATAATATCAAGAGTGTAAATCAAAGCCAATGTGCGGATGGCGGTGTAATGCGTAGCATAGTTCCTTTCAACAGCATTGATCCGGGTCTCGATTCCGGCGCTCGCAATATATATTTAGCTCTAATTGAAACTAAAAAATCGTGTATGTTGAAGATAATGAAAGAGTGAGAGTATCATTTACAAAAAAACTATAAGGATTACAATCGGTTTCATTTTGCTGACATGAAAGGTATGCGTAAAAAAGAATTTTAATTCTACAAAATGAAATATTTTTTATAATATCAGAGTTTAATTCACACGTCATGTTGCGATAGTGGGTGTAATGGTCAGCATATTGTTGCCTCAAGCAGTTGACGGTTCGATTCCCGGCCGTGCATATTATAGTTTAGCCTCTAATTGAATACTAAAAATGTGTATTGAAATTAATAGGGAACGAGTAGAGTATCCCATTTCAAAAAAGCTATACAAGGATACACAATCGCTGTCTTTTTGCTTCGCATGAGAGTATAATCGCGTAAACGAGAACCATAGTTAATTCTAGGCAAAATGAAAATTTTTTATTAATATAGAGTGTATGTCACGAAACATGTGCGCAGATGGTGGTGTAAGGTTCAGATGTTGCTTCGAACACTTATCCGGGTCTGGATTCCCGCGTCGCAATATCTATAGTTTAGCTCTAATTGAAACGTAAAATCTGTGTATTTGAAATAATGAACGAAGTAGAGTATCGCATTTCAGAAAAACCATGACAAGGTTTTACAACTTTTGTTTTCTGAATGAGATGTATATCGCCGTAAAACGAAAGACATAGAATTCTACGAAAATGAAATACTTTTTATTAATATCAGAGTGTAATTCAACGCAATGTGCATGGTGTTAATGGTCAGCAAGTGGCCGTTCCAAGCCAAGTTGATCCGGGTTTCATCGCGGCGCCAAAAGTTATATTTAGTTTAATTGACAACTAAAAATCGTGTAGTTGAAATAATGAACGAGTAGAGTATCCGAATTTCAAAAGCTATACAAGGATTAAATCGGGTTTGTTCTGACCTGAGAGTATATTCTAAAGAAGCAAGAAATTTAGATACAAGAAATATTTTTTAATATAGAGTGTAATTCATAGTACAGTGTCGATGGTGGTGTAAGGTCAGCATAGTTGCCTTCAAGCAGTTGTATCCGGGTCGATTCCGGCGTCGCCAATTATATTATATTTAGCTCTCTAATTAAACTAAAAAGATGCGTATTGAAATATAGACGAGTATGAGTATCCATTTAAAAAAAGCTATACAGGAATACAACGGTTCTTTTTCTTACATGAAGTATATGCGTAAACGAAAGAAATTTAATTCTACAAAATGAAATATTTTTATAATTATTGAGTGTATTCAACGCCAATGTGCGGCGATTGGTGGTTGTAATGGTCCAGAATAGTGCCTTTCCAAGCATTGATCCGGTTTCGATTCCGCGTCGCAATATTATATTAGCTCTAATTGAAACTAAAAATCGTTGATTGAAATAATAAACGAGTAGAGTATCCCATTGTCAAAAACTATACAAGATTACAATCGGTTCTTTTTCTACTCATGAAAGTATATGCGGCAACGAAGGGAATTTAATTCTACAAATGAATTTTTTATAATATCAGAGTGTAATCACTACAATGTGCGATTGGTGGTTAATGGGTCCAGGCATAGTTGGCCTTCCAAGCAGTTCAATCCGGGTTCGATCCGACCGTCGCCAATATTATATTTAGCTCTAATTAACTAAAAAATGGTATTTGAATAATGAACGAGTAGAGTAATCCCATTTCAAAAAACTTATAAAAATTTTGACAATGCTCTATTCGATAAGTAGACCGTAAAAAACGAATAATGGGGGCTGGGGGGGGGGAGAAAGTTTAGAGTGTAATGACCCAGTGGTTGGGACGTCAGCATGTCCTTAGCACTTGATCCGGCGGATTGAATATATATGTCTAACAAAAGTTTGAGTTGAAATGGACGAGGGATATCAATTTAAAACATGAAGTATTACATCGTTTCTACTTGAAGATATCGCGAATAGCGAAAGAAATTTAATTCTACAAATATGAACATCTTTTTATAATATTCAGAGTGTAATTCATCGCCAATGTGTTGATGGAGGTGTAATGGTCAAGCATAATGGCTTCCAAGCAGTTTATACCGGGTTCATTCCCGGCCGTGCAAAATATATATTTTAGCTGCTAATTGAAAACTAAAAAATCGTGTAGTTGAATATGAACCGAGTAGAGTACCCGTTTCAAAAAGCTTATACAAAGGATTAAACTGAATTTTTTCTTACATGAAGATATAGCGTAAACAAAGGAATTTAATTTTACAAAGTGATGAATATTTTTATTAATATAGATGTGTAAATCACGTGCAATGTGCGATGGTGGTGTAAATGGTAGCATAGTTTGCCTTCCAAGCAGTTGATCCGGTGTTCGATTCCCCCGGCGTCGCAATTTATATTTAATCAATCTGAAACTAAAAATCGGGTGTAGTTGAATAATGGAACGAGTAGAGTAGCCCATTTAAAAACTATACAAGGATTACAATCGGTTCTTTTTATTACCATGAAGTTACTGCGGTAAACAGAAGAAATTTAATTCTAACAAATAAAATTTTTTATAATATCAGAGTGTAAATTCAGCCAATGTGCCATGGTGGTGTAAGGTCAGATAGTTGCCTTCAAGCACGTTGATCCGGTGTTGATTTCCGGCCGTCGAATATTATATTTTAGCTCTAATTGAAACTAAAAAATCGTGTAATTGAGAATAATGAACGAGTAGAGTATCCATTATAAAACTATACAGGGAACAATCGTTCTTTTTCTTTACATGAAGTATATGGCGTAAACGAAAGAAATTTAATTCTATCAAAATGAAATATTTTTATAATTCAAGAGTTGTAATTTATCAAATGCAGTGCGATGGTGGTGTAATGTGAGCATAGTTGCCTTCAAAGCAGTTGATCCGATCCCGCGCGAGATAATATATTTAGCTCTAATTGAAACTAAGAATCGTGTATTTGGAAATAATAGAACGAGTAGAGTATCCCATTTAAAAAGCTATACAAGGATTACAATGGTTCTTTTTCTTACCATGAGTATATGCGTAAAACGAAAGAAATTTTAATTCCTACAACAAATAAATATTTTTATAATAATCAGAGTGTAATTCATCGCCAAGTGTGCGATGGTGGTTTAATGGTCACATAGTTGCCTTCCAAGCAGTTGATCTCGGGTTGTTCCGCTGCCGCGCAATATGATATTTAGCTCAATTAGAACCTAAAAATCGTGTAGTTGAAATAATGGAACGAGTAGAGTATGCCGATATTCAAAAAACTATACGAAGATACAATCGGTTTCTTTTTCACCATGAAGTATATCGAGTAAACGAAAAAGAATTAATTCTACAAAAAATTAAATATTTTTATAATATCAGAGTGTAATTCAACGCCAATGTGCGATTGGGTGTTGCTGTAATGGTCACATTAGTTGCCTTCCAAGCAGTTGACCGGTTCGAATTCCCGGCCGTCGCAATAATTATATTTAGCCTCTAATTGAACTAAAAATCGTGTATTTGAATAATGAACGAGTAAGTATCCCATTTAAAAAAAGTTATACATATGGATTAACAACGTGTTCTTTTTCTTCATGAAGTATAGCAGTAAACGAAAAAAATTTAATTCTACAAAATGAATACTTTTTGATAATATTACAGTGTAATCATCGCCCAATGTGCGATGGTTGGTGTAATGGTCAGCATAGTTGCCTTCCAAGCAGTTGATCGGGTTCGATTCCCGGCGTCGCAATATTATATTTAGCTCTAATTGAAACTAAAAATCGTGATTTGAAAAATAGAACGAGTAGAGATATTATAAAAATATTTCATTTTGTAGAATTCTATTGCTTTCGTTGACACGATATACTTCATGGTCAGAAAAAAAAACCGATTGTAATCCTTGTATAGCTTTTTGAAATCGGATACTCTACTCGTTCGATTATTTCAACTACACGATTTTTAGTTTCACATAGAGCTAAATATAATATTGCGACGGCCGGGAATCAAACCCGGATCAACTGCTTGGAAGGCAACTATACTCACCATTACACCACCATACACATTGGCGTTGAATTACACTCTGATATTATAAAAATATTTCATTTTGTAGAATTCTATTGTTTTCGTTTAGGCTATATACTTCATGGTCAGAAAAAAAATCGATTGTAATCCTTGTATAGCTTTTTGAAATGGGATACTCTACTCGTTCCATTATTTCAACTACTCGTTTTTTAGTTTCAATTAGAGCTAAATATAATATTGCGACGTCCGGGAATCGAACTCGGATCAACTGCTTGGAAGGCAACTATGCTCACCATTACACCACTATCCCACGTTGGCGTTGAATTACACTCTGATATTATAAAAATATTTCATTTTGTAGAATTCTATTGCTTTCGTTTACGCGATATACTTCATGGTCAGAAAAAGAACCTGTCTCTCAACTGCTTGGAAGGCAACTATGCTGACAATTACACCACCATCGCACATTGGCGTTGAATTACACTCAGATTTTATAAAAATATTTCATTTTGTAGAATTCTATTGCTTTCGTTTACGCGATATACGTCATGGTCAGAAAAATAACTTATTAATCCTTGTATAGCTCTTTGAAATGGGATACTCTACTCGTTCCATTATTTGAACGACACGATTTTTAGTTTCAATTAGAGCTAAATATAATATTGCGACGGCCAGGAATCGAACCCGGATCAACTGCTTGGAAGGAAACTATGCTGACCATTACACCACCGTCGCACATTGGCGTTGAATTACACTCTGATATATTAAAAATATTTCATTTTGTAGAATTCTATTGCTTTCGTTTACGCGATATTCTTCATGGTCAGAAAAATAACCGATTGTAATCCTTGTATAGCTCTTTGAAATGGGATACTCTACTCGTTCCATTATTTCAACTACACGATTTTCAGTTTCAAGAAGGGCTAAATATAATATTGCGACGGCCGGGAATCGAACCCTGATCAACAGCTTGGATGGCAACTATGCTGACAATTACACCACCATCGCACATTGGCGTTGAGTTACACTCTGATATTATAAAAATATTTCATTTTTTAGAATTCTATTGCTTTCGTTTACGCGATATACTTCATGGTCAGAATAATAACCGTTTGTAGTCAATGTATAGGTTTTTTGAAATGGGATACTCCACTCGTTCTATTATTTCAACTACACGATTTTTAGTTTCAATTAGAGCTAAATATAACATTGCGACGGCTGGGTATCGAATCCGGATCAACTGCTTGGAAGAGAACTATGCGGCATATTACACCACCATCGCCAATTGCCGGTGGTGTTCACATTCATATAAAAAATTTTTCATTTTGTAGAATTCTATTGCTTTCGTTTACGCGATATACTTCATGGTCAAAAAAATAACCGTTTGTAGTCATTGTATAGCTTTTTGAAGTGGGATACTCTACGCGTTCCATGTTTTCAACTACAGGATTTTTAGTTTCAATTAGAGCTAAATATAATATTGCGAAGCCCGGGAATCGAACCCGGATCAACTGCTTGGAAGGCAACTATGCTGACCATTACACCACCATCGCACATTGCCGTTGAATTACAATCTGATATTATAAAAATATTTCATTTTGTAGAATTCTATTGCTTTCGTTTACGCTATATACTTCATGGTCAGAAAAATAACCGATTGAAGTCGTTGTATAGCTTTTTGAAATGGGATTCTCTACTTGGTCCATTTTTACAACTACACGATTTTTAGTTTTAATTAGAGCTAAATATAATACTGCAAAGGCCGAGAATCGAACTCGGAACAACTGCTTGGAAGGCAACTATGCTGACCATTACTTTAGCATCGCCTATTGGCGGTGAATACCACTTTGAATATTATAAAAATATTTCATTTTGTAGAATTTTAATGCGTTTCGTTTACGCGTTATTAGTCAAGGCCAGAAAAATTACAGTTTATGGTAGTTGTATAGTTCCGTCAAATAGGATACTCGACTTGTTCTAATATTGTTACTGAAAGATATTTAGTTTTAATTAGTTTATAATATAATGCTGGGACTGCCAGGAATCGAACCCGGATTAAACACTTTGGATGCAACACGCTGACCATTACACCACCGTCGCCCTTATCCTAGTAGTTTGTCTCTGTGTATTATATAATAATATAATTTTGGTTGATTACAAATATTTTTGTTGCTAGTTTTTTTAATGTCAAAGAAAAAGAATTTCTATGTATAGTAGTTATATCGGTTTTCAAGTAGGATACTGCCATCGTTTTATCAATTGTACTTATAATTTTTAGTTTCAAGTAGAACTTAATATAATAATGGGACTGCCGAGTTTCGAATCTGGGTTAACTGCTTGGGCGGCTACGATGAAAACTATTACACCGCTATGGCCAAAAGGCGAAGAATTATGCTTCCTAGATTATAAATATTAGTTATATTGTTTATTGCGAATTAGTCATTTATCCGGTGCTCCATTCATGGCTAATTAAATAACCGCTAATAGTAATTATATCGCTACGTGAAATAGGATACTCTCCTAAATCCAATATTTGTACTGCACGATTTTTAGTTGCAAGTATAGCTGAATATAATATTGCGTCGGCAGGAATTTTGAATCTGGATCAACTGCTTGGATGGCACCTATGTGAACCACTACTGCAACATCGCTAATTGATGCATATTTCGTGTCTTTTTATTTTGAAATAAGTTTAATTTTTTATTGAAAACAACGAATATTCTTTGCCGCCGTCGTGTATTTTAAATCAAATAGTAACCAATTCAATATTTTAGTAGGTACATCGCCTTGTCTTATACGGTGACTCTTTTCTTTCAATAAATTGTACTAAACAGTTTTCAGTTTCTATTAAATCTAAATGTGAGGTTGCGTGGTACGTGTTTTGAAGCCGAATCAACCGCTAAGGGATCATAGATGCTGACCAATAAACCACCACTAATATCTGTTTTTGTTTGTATTTTTAGTGATAAAAATATTTTTTCTCGATTTCATTACAGATTCATAGCCGCTCTTTGGATTCTATCACAAATAAAGAAACAAATTCAAAAACGGGGACTCTGTTTTAATAAATTTTCAGTATCTTTTGAACTAAATATCGTATTGCAAGGGCAATGAATTGAACCCTGATAAACAGCTTGGAAGGGTTTTACGCTGACCATTCAACCACCACGCTGTGGCATGAAATTCTGTTAAGTCTGTTTTTACTTTAATCTTTATTTGTGATTTTTTTTCGCTTTCGGCGGCAAAAAACAAAAGACATTTAAATTTTCATGCGTTTACATCGTCATGGCAGATGCGGAGACTTCTTAATTTGTAATTAGTTCAGCAAGCAATGTTGTGTTTCTATTTAAAATATCTCTTCCGTTCGCGACATCCGCGACGTTCACGACTCAATTCAGGATCAACTGCTTCGATGGAAACTACACTGACCATAAGCTCGCCCTAAGAATCTTTTGTGTTCGTGTATTTTGACAAATATATATGTCACGATATACGCAGGATCTTATCTTTTCCAGTACGGATCTAACCCCAAATCAAAAACACGTCAATTATTCTGGCAAATACAAGACCGTCCGTCCCTTTGTCAATATAGTTTACAAATATATTTTTAACTTCTATTCAACGCTACAGAGCGGATTGCCACAACCCTGAATCAAATTCGAATCAACCGCTTAAAAGGCTGGACCATTTGTCAAGGTCCGAATCATTTTTATGCTTGAAGGCCTTTGGTGTCCGTATAGTTTGAGGAAAAAGTAATCGGTTCTTGATAAACGCCATAAGTACGCTTTCAGGTTTGGGCCAAAATAAAAAAAAAAAATTCAATAATTTTGGCAATTAAAATGCCACGGCAAAGGCGGAAAGACTTGTGTTTCCGTAAATTGTACCAAATAAATTTCAGCTTTTATTGAAACTACAGTTTGAATTGCGATGACAGGGCAACGAATTCAGATCAACTGCTTGGAAATCAACTTCGCTGACTATTACTTCACAATCTCGGCTCAAGAATTTCGCTGTAAATTCGGTCGAAACTTATGTAACTTATTCTAAAATCTGCAGGTGGAGTGGCGTCCGCCTGGTATCATAGATAAATACATAGATAGATAGATTTATTATTTCTGCAGGTAGGTATAGAACCTGGTGGCAGAACACTACTTTTTACATATTACAACTAAGAATAGTAATGCACTGTATTTTGAAACATTTTAAGGCAATACTAACAATATAACAATAAAAACTAACAGCATTACCTATACACTTTATGACTGCCCTGCACGGAATTTTTAATATAAATACACTGCATTCATTTCATTCACTACACTTATTCACTTCACTACACTTGCATTTAACTTCGCTACACTACACTTGCACTTGATTCTCTA
The DNA here is from genome assembly GCA_017312745.1 of Gryllus bimaculatus. Taxonomy (NCBI): domain Eukaryota; kingdom Metazoa; phylum Arthropoda; class Insecta; order Orthoptera; family Gryllidae; genus Gryllus; species Gryllus bimaculatus. The sequence goes on along the minus strand of BOPP01000509.1, from coordinate 113,617 downwards.
TTGTACTACACTCACAACACTTCACAGACACTTCCAATTCAACTACTACTTTAAATATAATTGTATTTTAACAAATCAATGTATTTAATAGTGATTACACAATACTAATATTTAAAAAATAACAATTATAATAAATTATAACTAAAATAAGAACTATTTTAATAAGCCTAACTTATACCAATGCCTTATTTAATCTACTTTTGAAACTTTGTACACCTAGAGGAAAGGGTCCATGGCTGTCGCAGGTAACTTATTCCAGTCCGTTATTGTTCTATTGTGAATGAAAATTTTACAACATCTGTTCTCTGTGTTCCTGACTGAATTTTGTGCTTGTGATCTACTCTACTAAAGTAAGTGGGTCTATCGAGTCGAATGAAAATATCTTTCCAAGCTGGATAACCGCATACGCTTTGTACTTAGCACAGAGTCTTGCTTTAGCCTCTTGAATTCTAGAGACTCCCATTCCTTCTTCCTATTGCTGCGGAAAGTAAGTTTACACGCTCTTCTCTGTACTCTATTCAAATATTCCTTTTGTGAATTTCTATAAGGGTCCCAACAAATTGCCCCTATTCCATTAATGGATGAACTAAAGACAGGTAAGCTAATTCTCTCGCTTTCGCAGTACTCTTTTTTAGTATCCGATGGTAAATGCAAAGACTCCAGGCTTTCCTGACAAAGTTGACCTGATTTTCCCAGTTTAATTTGCTATCAAATATTTTCAGGTACTTACTGCAGGATCTGAACTTTTCGTTGCCTAAACGGTATTGACTTTCACTATATTTGCGGCCCCTACAAAAACGTGATGGTTTTGCTTTTTGAACTATTTACTGTCATGCTATTTTTTTCTGCCCAGAAATGTAATCTATCTAGATCATCCTTCAAAATATCTCGTCTACTTTTGATTGAATAAATGCATATATTAACAGTCATCTGCAAATAGTCATACTTGAAACATAAATTGTCTGGCAGGTCGTTTACAAACGCGAGAACAGGAGTGGTCCAATAACGCTTCCTTGAGGATCCTGAAGTAACTCTGCCAGGGTTGGAAATTGTTGTCCAACTCGGATTTCTGTTCCTATCTCGAAGAAATCATCAACCACGCCACAATCTGGTGTCAATACCTGAATGCATTAATTTATGAACTAGTTTATCGTGTGGGACAATTAAATGCTTGCGAAATCTATTATTATGGCATCCACCCTCCATTATCATCAACTTCATCTGCTATATCCTGAAAGAATGATACTATCTGACTCTCGCAAGAGAAACCATTCCTAAAACATGCTGTCCCTGAAATAGCCTTCTTTTTTTCCCATACTTGTCTAATATAGCTAGTTATCAAATGTTCCATTAGCTTACATCAACTGACGTAAGACTTACCGGTCTATAATTTGCTAAAACAGTTCTGTTCACCATTCTTTAAAATCGGAACAATAGTGCTAGCTACCAATCTTTTGGAACGCTTGAATTTGTTGATCGAAAACATGAAATAATCGTTGTTAGATACGGTAATATTGCCTCTCCACTGAGTTTAGTTATGTCTATTGAAATGGCATCTGAACCCGGAACTTTCCAGTTTTCATAGATTTAATTGCTTTCGCATGCATTTACGTCCTATTTTAAAACTGATTGGTACAGCCTCCCTCGATGACTGAGTATGGTGAGATTTTTGTTTTCAAAAACGGAACTGAAGTAGGCATTAAATGCGTTTGCTTCTTTTCCGATCATCTATTAGTACGCTGTTAGTATCTCTAACGATAGGAATTTCTTCTTTATTTTCTTCTTTGCGAACTATTTGTAAAACCCTGAAATTATTTTCTCCACTGTGAGAATGTCGTTATAAAAAATGACTCCTGCGCATTTCTTTTCCCGCTCTAATTCTTTTGAACAGTTACGCAAAAGTATCCGATGATTTTCACTGCGATTGTCTATTATTGAAAAAGCTTTTCTGACACTTCTCTATCACGCTCGAATTTTCGCCATTATAATATTCTGGATCTGAATTTCTTTTTAAGTATTTATGGGCAAAAATTGCAATGAATTATCAGAATGCTTTTTAACCGCAGTCCAAGTTTCCTCCATAACCCTTCTATCTCATAAACGATGGTACTGGTCTCTCGGGTAGTGGTGAAGCATTTTTGTGTTTTGCTTCCTGAACTGCCAGATTTTTGTACCCGTTAGGAATTCTTCTTTATGTGAAAAATTTATGTCTAAGTCAACTAACACGCGTTGTGGCGTTTATGCCATCAATGACATTGCAAGACAAGAAAACCTCTGCGGCCTAATTCGGTAAACACTAAAGCGCTCCTGTTCGTCGGTCTATCTACTCGTACTACTGCGCTAATCCCCCTTCCCAGACGTGTCTGTTCAGGACTGTTGTACTTTCGCTTGCTCACAGCGCCTTTCCAATTTGCGTCTGGAATATTTAAATAAGCAATTACCTATACGATATATATCGGTGTTTTCTATTTTTTCAGAAATTGCTTCCAAATCGCTTAATTTATTTTGGTGGCTATAGAAGCTATAATTTCTAACCTATTCCCTGAATTACTTTCTATCCCATTATTCATTTTCTTCACTGACCCAATTTCTCTCTCACATCTATTGTATCTTAAACAAATGAATATCCCGCACTCTAGTATTTCTATCTCCCCCTAAAGACGCTGCAATTTGGACGAAAAACTTCGGAGTTAGCCTATGTCTTCGTTAGCCAAGATTCTGTTCTATTACTAAATAGGAAATCAAGCATCGAACTAAATTCCAAAATTCTAATTTCTTATTTTTACACTGTGACGTTCACTTGCAAGTTTGGCGCTGCGCTTTTCACTCCACCTGAAATTTTCCGTGTCCTTTTTCGTCCCACCTCGCCGTTTTGTCCGTCTCCTCCCGCGTCGTCGTCACCGCCGCCGCCGTCGTCGCATCCTACGCCGCCATCGTCGCTGTCCCCGCCTCCATCGTCGTCTCCGCCTCAGGATCGTCAGGGTTGTCGCCGTCACCGCCACGGTTGTAGCCCGCTCAAATGTTTAGCAAGCGAACTGTACTGATCATTACAGCTCCATGGAATTGCTCTCTGGGTACCGTACATTCTGACACAAATGCTTTGGCTAATAAGAAAATACATTTTCACGACTTGAAACCAGGTCATCGAGTGGGTGGGGCAAACATGGTGAGCAACTCACTACAATCGTACGCACGAATTTCTGCCGTTGATGTATATGTTTCCAAAAATTATTTGGCTGTTGTAAATAACAATGTTTTTTTACTCCATTTTTCTTGGTGGGAAACAAAACTTCAAACACGTCCCTGATAGCATAACGCTAGAGCATAATGCCCTGATAGCTTGGTGTTTTTGCAAATTCTCGGTAACTTGCAAATTAATTGCATTTTTTTAAAATTTAATAAAATATCTGAATATAAGGAAGTATAGAGGGAAAATTATAATAACAACATATTAATTGTGAACGTTTTAGGTTTCGTATACATCTTATTAATTTCCTATTTACCTATTTTGCAGGGCAAGAAAGAAACTCACTCTATTCGTAAAAACTTCCGAGGTAAAAACACGTTCCATGGAGAAACGAACATCAAGAGGCCTTCTCGTCTTTCAGAAGATCCAGCCGCACGTGCTATTAAGGTAGGGAATTAATGATTCAGTGTTGAAAAGATCTGTATAAGATTCTATTTGACGTATCGCTTACTTTGAATATCCAATCCAACACTTGAAAAAAACAACAAGGAATGACAAAAATAATGAGAATGCTGCAATGAACTTACAAACTCTTACATACAAATAAGCGGTCTAACTGTTAAATCAAGTTATTGTCTTTTAATCCTTCAAATGTACAGAAATGGGATATTTTCACATAAATAGAGAAAAGACATTTTCCACAAATCTGATAACAATAAATATTTTTTTTAATTTGAATTTTACAATTATCGTCTTGGCTGCCGATCGTAGCATTATGATGGTCATTATGGTACAGCTTCATTATAGTACAGGAGTTTGACTAATCACAGAATGTTTTTGTTTAGTCGTCTATCTTTGGTCATTGCTCTATTAAATGTTTCGTTGGATTATATGTACACTCACACACACACACCAGACAACCCGTGATCGGATGTGGGTAAACCGCACATGCCCTCACATGTTTCCAAAACTCAGAAGAAAATACTAAGATGGAATTTCCTCTGACAAGCGTATCAGTTATTAAGACGATAAGAAATTAGAACAGATTCTGAACTGTGATGACATTTCTTTAATAAAATGAATCGCAACGAATCTTGTGTGCGGCTCGTTTGATGTCGGACTAAACTTCTGCTTAACCGAAGCACCTGTCGGATCTAGGTGATTGACCGAGGGGGTGGCGTCGGCTGAGCACTGTATTCCAGCTGGCATGTAAGTTAACGCCAACTTATAACAACTACTATAAGTCATACAGTTTGAAACTCAAAGTAATGGATATCATACATACGCTCATATTGTAATATCACAGCACACTTGAAGACTAATGTGTTAAGTTTATTATTATAACTATTTAATTAAAACTGTAATAAGTATACATAGAAAATAAAACTAAATAACAAGTGCATCCAATATTAAACAGGCTTTGCAGAATTCGTTCTTCTAACAAAATGGGCTTGACGTACAACATACGCCGCGCGGATACTTGTGTGACAAAACATAGCGCGAGTAACTAAGGGTTAAAAGAAGTCTGCAAAGTCATTTTCATTGTTTATCTCTTTCCTTCCTCCGAAAAGTGCGCTTCACTTGTTAATAAGTCAAATCAAAACATACATGGTACTTATTAGTGCACATATCCAAATTTTACCTTTTACACATGTCTTATTTGCTAAGTAAGGTATATATACTAATAAAACGAGAATAAAATACAAATAAAAGAACAATAAAAAATTATATACCAGTTAAAGGAGAATAAAATACAAAAAAAATAATTTCAAAATTTTAATACTTTAAATAAAATGTAACAAATGTTCAATAACAGCTGCGTATAACTAAGCCGCATTCACAAGTGTTGAAATACTCCCTTAAATAATGAAGATCGTTCATTTTACATCCATTAGTTTCAATAGGCATTCCGAGATAACGTGTCTTAGGCAACGATGCCAAGTTTTCGGTTGTCGCTCTGCGACATCCTTCACGAAAACACACTCTCTCTCTCTCTTTCTTTCTGTCTTTCTTTCCTTCTCTCCCTCTGTCCCCCTCTCTCTGGTGGTGCTACGGCCAAGTCAGGTTTAGACACATCCGCCAAGACCTCCCGATATCTTTTGAGATCACGAAATACGGGATATGTGTTCGTCACTCGTATCTTACGAAGGGAGGAAGTGTGTATGAATACAGGACGGAAGTCAAATTGCACGTGGACCTAGTTTTGAGACACTGCTTTTGCATTGTCGTAGGAGGTGGTAAAAGAAAAGAAACAAAAATAAACAATAAGAGAAACTTCTAAGTATATTACCGGGGCATCGTATGAACATTTCAAACACATACATTATCACGTTATTGAAAAGAAGGCAGAATCCAAATTCTTGAAAACATAACCTTGATCAACAAGCAAGCTGGGCTGTTAATTGTCGCAAAGCCCGTGACGTCACAAGCTGATGGTCCCGTGCGCAGGCGCAAGGGCTGGGCCCTGGCGAAAGGTGGCGCGTCCTCCGCAACGTGGCGCTGGTGTCGCTCGCCTTCACGACGCTGCACGCGGCCTTCTTCGGCGCTGCCAACCTGCAGAGCAGCGTCAACGCCGACGACGGGCTGGGCACCGCTGCGCTGTGCGCACTCTACGCAGGGCTCATCACCTCCAACCTCTTCCTGCCCTCGCTCGTCTCACGGTGAGTGAGCGATCGGAAATCTGATGGACTGACAAACTGTTCCTATCGCCAAACCCTTGCTCGCTAACCGGTTCGAGAAAGAGATAGATAAGTTAACGATCGGGTCCAGGGGAATTTGATGGACTGACTAACTCTTCCTATCCTCAAACCGTTGCTCGCTAACCAGTTTGAGGAAGCGATAGGTAAGTGAACGATCGGTTCCAGGGAAATCTGATGGACTGACTAACTCAGATCCTTGCTCGCTAACCAGTTCGAGGAAGATATAGGCCTCCATCTTCCTGCTAGTTGCCAACAGCCACTACCTTGCTAGTCTCTTAGCGATTGGTTCTTCAGCCAAGACAGGTCGTGGCTGCTATAACAATCCCTTCCGACAGTCAAAACACCCCTCTATAAATGGTCAAATGTACTAGCAAATTCTATACATTCTCTCTGTGTACATCACCTCCTACCATTATCTGTTCTTATCGCCAACAATGATAGATTGATT
>BOPP01000509.1:84549-96445 GCA_017312745.1 Gryllus bimaculatus | reverse complement strand
GACACTAGCCTCCACACTATGTGATCAAAGGTATCCAGACACGTCCAAAATAGTGTTACGGTGGGGTCAGATTTTTCATGGAGGGCGCTTGCACCCCTTGTTGTTTTTTGAGGCACTCTCACGACACAGTCTTACGTTGGTGTTTAAACACCTTCTTTCTTCCCACTGTTGAAGAGCAATTCGGGAATGGCGGTTGCATTATTCAACACGATCGAACACCAGTTCATACTGCTCCTCCTGTAGCGGAGTGACATTAATATTCCTGTAATGGACTGGCCTGCACAGAGTCCTGACTTGAATCCTATCGAACACTTTTGCGATGTTTTGAAACGCCGACTTCGTGCCAGGTCTCACCGACCTACATTGATACCTCTCCTCAGTGCAGCACTCCGTGATGAATGGGCTGACATTCCCCAAAAAACCTTCCAGCACCTGATTGAAAGTTTGCCTGCGAGAGTGGAGGTTGTCATCAAGGCTAAGGGTGGGTCAACACCCTATTGAATTCCAGCATTACTGATGAAGGGCGGACTGGTAAGTCATTTTCAGCCACGTGTCCGGATACTTTTGATTACTTTGTGTAGTTAGGTCGAATACATTCGCTGTCTGGGCGAGAATTCCAGCGGCCGGCTGCTCTGATAGGTAGTTTTCCGCCGTTTCTCCGACCAACACCAGGCGAATGCCGGAGCAGTACCTACCCTAAAGGACAGCGTGCAATTTCTCCTTCCTCTTCCTAATCCTAGCGCATCTCCTACACACGCACACGCACTACACTATCGCACCTGTCGGGAGACCAGTCGGGAGCTTAGAGCTTGTTCTGGTTGTGGGGGGGGGTGTCCCGCTGGTTGGAGATACCTGGTTGGGGAAATCCCCGCAAGTCGACTTGTAGGTCGGTCCACGCCTGCTGATGGGGGAAGATCACAGCCACCTCCCGCGATAAAAAAATCACTAAGTTTTTTTAATGACTTTAGCAGTTGGCGCGCCCGGAATCATTCAATGAATACTTCTTCTTTTGTCCTCTCTTCCATATACGGAAGGGGTTCTTCTTGAGATAAGTTATTCACGGTGGTTTCCCCTTAACTTCCCTGATATGAAGATGATGATGAGGATAGGGGGTGAAAGGACGAACACAATACAACCATGCCCGAGGTGGGACTCGAACCCGCGATCTTTCGATGTGAGATGGCTATGGCACTACTGCCTTAGCGATCTCGGCCACCGGATTGGCTCTGTGAATACAAATCATCATTATTTTGGACTTAAATTATCACAACCTTTCGCGACCGTATATAGTAATTTAGTCTTCCCCCCTTTCAATTTTACAGTCTGACATTTCAAAATTAGGTGCTAACACTACTTTCTTTCTCACCCGTAATTTCACACAAAATTACGCTTAGTATCCTCAAATTTTCGAAAAATTGTAAATGACCTTATTTCAAAATCTATCCTTAAGAGACATAGTTAATTGGGGGAAAAATCTCTATCTTCATAATTGTACTTGTAGGAGGAGCCAAAAAATGTTGGTTTTCTTGCAATTTTCGAAAAACCATGGATTTTAACGAAAATGAGACTTGTGCCGTTCTCGTAAACGTCTTTCACACTACCCAGCAACAAAATTTAATCAAAAACGATGGAGCCATTTTTTTAAAATTTAAAAATGTCCCAAGGGCTTCTTGTAAAGTACTCTCCAAAATTAAAATATCGGATTCAAATTGAAGGGGCATCAGCCAGATCAATTGAGGAAAATCAATTTTGGAGAAAATTGGCTGAACGATTTATCTATCGCTATGACGGGTTATGGCTATACTACAAACACTTGTACATGTTTGAGGATTTATTTTTTAATTTAGAAAATGGATTTATCTACTTTGTCGTTTTTTACTACATACGCAACTTTTACATGATAGAGATTTTTTCAATATAGAAAATGGATTTATTCCCTGTTTCGTTACCACGGCCCTGCAGTAATATTTTTTTGCCGAAAATTCGACCTTTTTTTTCTGGCAGCATTACATAATCTTTTCTTTAATGATAGCAAAAAGATAAAAACAAAAGTATCTGTTGATATAGAAAAAAATGGTGTAATCCGAGCAACAATTCAAATTCGAACCTCCTTTTTAAAAAAGAGGACACTACCGTGTCTTCACTTAACGAATCTCAAAACCCAACTCTCAACAAACCAAAAAACTGCTTTGTCATGTCGTTGTAGTGCTTATGCCATACATACTTCAATAATTTGAAATAATTTCTGTCCTCAGACACGTTGCAAACTTACTTTATTATCTGTAGATGTAGAAGACATTCATACACACGGAGTAATTTTGCAAATTTGAACTGGTTCTTTAAACAAGCGACTCTGCCATCTGCGCCCCCGCGAGAAAGACCTCAGGTAGAACAGATAATCAGAGCTCTGGTTTTGTCATGTTCGTGATGCAAACAACACTTTTTTATTTGCATGAACATGAACGTGTTTACATGAAAACTATGCATGTATATTACTAGTTATATCAATTTGTTAATCTACCATAGACTTCAAACTTATCAATAAAATCAAAATTTTAGCGGTGAGTTATGTATATTGCTGTTACATGTCGGAATGTTTATATAATGTTTAAGTAGTGCAAAATTTATAGAGTATTTGGTGATGGATTTTTATATATATATATATATATATATATATATATATATATATATATATATATATATTCGTTTATATTTATTATAATATTGTTAATGCCGTTGCAATTAGTATCATAGCAATATTTACAGTCTTCTGGTTTTCTGGATATTCAACATTGTTCAAATTAATATCTTACTAATAAATGTATTCACAAAATGTTCGTGACTCAGTTTATGCAAAAAATGATATTACGACAAATATTTACTTCAGTCTTGACCACTGGACGGTATCTGTTCCAGTGTTGTTGACGGGCAGCCGGGTGGTGTTTGCCGCAGCTACGAACGCCACGCTATCTGTCGACACCGCGGCGATGTGCGGCGCTAACTTCTGCCCTGCGGCGCCATCTGTTGCGACCAATCCGAACTTCGAGAGACCTCCAGAGGCTCAGATTCGCATTATCAGCGCTTCGTTTGTCATCATCACCGTCTTGTCTTCGCTCTTGGTGGCGGTCGGAGTGGACAATTTACGCAGGTGCGAATAGTGATGGCATATTTTAGCAAAACATTGATTCATCAACAAAAGGTTTGTGATGTCGATGTTTTAAACGCCGTGAAACATTTCGAAGTAAAGTGTCTTGGTTCTAATGTGACACACAACACGTCAATATTAGTTTAATGTATTTTCTGCCTTATATTTGACTGTCATCTTCATTTTCTAATCAATGTTGTCTAGTAAAAGTTCAAAATTCAGTTGAGGGATATTGCCATGAAAAAAAAGGATAATAACAGTGGAGAAAGGTTGCAAATAGCAAACGATTTGGTGCCGTCTGCTGACCGTAGTGAATGGCTCATAATGCTGTGTGTGTGTGTGTGTGTGTGGGGGGGCGGGACGGATATTTTTAATTACACCATGAGAATGTTTTTTAACATTGATGTTTCCTGAATACACCACAACCACACACACACACACACACACACACACCAGACACACAGGTACACCACACACACCACACACCACACACATATATATATATATTATATATTATATAATATATATATCGATATTAATATATTGATATTCCTATTTGAATATATGTTTCAAAACATCGATTTTTGTGGCATCGCTAGGTACGAACCTGACTGATGTTTACTTAGCCACCCCTCGCGTGTCTCAGCCCAGTTTTTGTAATTGCAACTCAAGTTAAGTTAAGAAATCCTCACCACATATGATGAAGCAAAAAAAATATATAGAGCTAGAAATGTGAATGTTAAGTAGTATCAAAACCATATGTAATAGTCCATTTATAGATCTTCGAAATCTTTTAGTATATTAAGTTAAACCATATACAGTGTTGATTTGTTTCTTGACATTTTCTTGTATGGTTAAGGCATGGTCTTCCTTGCATCATTCCGCTCTCTAAAACGATCCCTCAAACAACTGTAGAATTCACGCAATGCCTTTTACCACTGGACCAGCCAAAAACTCCATCATCAATATCATCATCCTCCCATCCAATTCCCAAGGCACCCTTTTCTCATACAAAACCTTCCCATCTACCCCCTCTCCTAAGTCCAGCACGTACTCATTTTCCCTGGCAACCCCAAAACAAGCCCCTCGGTTTTCCCGCAATACTCTTTTGCGTACATCGTATACAGAAAACCTGCAGAACAGTAAAGAGAATATCCGGTGCCCCGTACCCCATCCTCAAAAAGCCATTCCTATCAATCAACATGGGACTTGAAACCTCTCATTAAGCATCTCTCTTTTCTATTCAAAGCCCATTCTTACTTGGTCCGCCACTTCCTATCGATAACTAAAGAAACTCACCCGAAGAGTAAATCACATCTTTCACCTAATCTTTCATTCCTCTATATATATCTTAAATAACGATATAAAATTTCCCAAAGATTTCCCACATATCCTCACTTGGCACGGTAACTCTAAAATGGCTCACGTCCAGAAGTATAATAATAATCAGATTCTCCATGAACTAATCCTACTCAACCACCATATTTATATATATATATATATATATATATATATATATATATGGTGTAATGTATATAAATATATGTCGTTAGTCAACTTATGCTTTTATATAGTGTGTATTTTTTTGCTCGGGAACGGCGGAGATCATGTACCGCTGGATTATCTACTGACCGCTATCGGGGATTTCCCCAACAGGATATATCCCACAACCTGGGCTCTGCCCCAGCCGGGACAAGCTTTAAGCAGTGCTAAGGCAGTGCGTATACGTGTAAGATGAATAGTCAAACATCATTTATATGAGGGCGAGTGAAGGGTTCGGTTGGTGTTGCTGCAGGTACGGCGAGGGCCTGGAGTCGGGCGAGGGGGCGACGCCGAGTGAGGGAGCGATGCTGTTGGCAACCCTGCGGGTACTCAAGGAGCCCCACCAGCTGCTGCTGGCGCTCCCCACCGCCAGCATCGGCATCCTGCAGGCCTTCCTCATCGCCGACTACACGGAGGTAGGTCCATCTCAATGCCGGATCGGGCGTGTATCGTAAGAGGAGGGAAGGAGTCATGAACTTAAAGTGAAACACGGGGAGAGATGGTCAACAACTGATGTCACCGCAGTCCCTCTGACCGGGAGGTTCTAGGTTCGAGTCCCGACCTGGCAGGATTTTCGGCACAAGCTTGTCATCTAGGTCGAATTCAGCATGGTTGAGAATTCTAGCGACAGGCTGGGTCTGATCGGTAGTTTCCCGAGGTTTCTCCAATCAACACCAGGCGAATGCCGGAGCAGTTCCCTACCAAACGGGCCATGCACTACGCACGATATTTCCTACCCCTTCCTCGTCATATCCTTTCCCCTACACACACACTTACACTAACACGCCCTACACAAGCAGACAGGCCGGAAGAGCGTCCGGAAGCTTAGAGCTTGCCCTGGCTAGGGCGGTGCCCCGGTTGTGGGAGGTTTCTGGTTGGGGAAAACCCGGCTAGCCGACGGTAGGTCGGCGCCGGATCTCGCTATGCTGCGAGGGAAAGCTCCGCCACCGCCCGAGCAAAAACATGCACTACACTTACGGAACTAATGACACTGGTTGTTGACGTGCCCGGACTCACTAAACCAATCAAATGAAACGTACGACAAATTATACTAGGAGTGTAAGTAGATTGAGTGTTTGCGTTCGAGGGTGCACAAACTCCCTTATAAGTATTGTCTAATCGTCTGTGTGTGCTAAAGACCTCCGCCGTTGCATTGAGTGGGTGTGCGTCCGCAGAACTACATCGGGTGCGTGCTCACAACCTACACACTTCCGTCTTCTATTGCACTGTGTGTGTGAGGTTCTATAGGGCGTATACGCGTGAGGCCTCCCGTACTTTGGTGACGACGTGTTGGCCCTCTCCTTTGCATTATGTGGTTTACTGTGTGTGGGGGTATGGTTCCACAAAGCTATTTCGTATGCTATACGTATATGTGTGTGAGTGAGTGTATGGTTCCATAGGGCTATATCGTATGCGCGTGGGTCCTCCCGTACTTTGGTGACGAGTTTTTGGCCCTCTCCTTTGTGTTATGTGTTTGTCTGTGTGTTGGTGGGGTATGGTTCCAGAGCTATATCGTATGCTCATGAGGCATACAGTACATCAGTAACGAGTATATGGCCCTCTCCTTCGTATTATGCGTTAGAGTGTGTGGTGTGTGTGTGAGTGTGTGTACTACGACATCACGCAAATTCATAGGTGTTATCCCTTTTCTTTTCATGATTCCATAGGGATATATCGTATGCGCGTGGGGACCCCCGTACTTCAGTGAGGAGTATATGTCCATCTCCGTTGCATTATGCGTTGTGTGTGCATGTGTGCCTCCACAGAGCTACATCGCGTGCGCGTGGGGCATCCCGTACATCGGGTACGTGCTGATGGCCTATGGAACGGCGTCTTCGCTGGCGTCGGTGATCGTCAGCTGGGCGGTGAAGCGTCTGGGCCGCCTTGCAGTGGTCATCGCTTCGTATTCCCTGTTTCTGCTCCTCGTTTCGGTGCTGAGCATCTGGTCGCCCGGCGCGGGCCAAGGGGCGGCCTTCGTTCTCTTTGCCGCCGCGTGGGGCGTAGCTGATTCAAACGGGCTTGTCATCAATGGTAAGAGCAGGCGCGACACTGCACTTGGTTGCAGAGTAACCACTTTCTGGCGGAAGTATACGTTTCAGGTGGGTAGTACCATGGGAAGGGGTCATGTATTTTTTCATAGTATTTAAGTTTTCTTAAAGAAAAATATGCTATATTGTAACGTTCCTTCTTCACCGCTTTGCACACTTCACAGCTAAGCTTCCACTTCAGACTGCTAGCGGCCGCCGGCAACGGCGAATTTATACCTATCTGGCGCCCGCCTAGACCTTTCCGGAACTTGCGTCACTCTTCTACGCGACTCGCGAATATCCTGCAACCGCCCAGTTAGAGAGTGCCGGCAGATGACTCAATCCGTGCAGCTGATTCCTTCAGATGATCTCGCAATCCGTGCAGTTGATGTAATATTCGTTACACTTACTCTTAGTTTACTCTGCACTTCTAAGTTGGAATCGACCAATGCTTAAAATGTCGCGGTTCGGAAGTTGACACTCGTTTGAAGTTTTTAGAGATGAGTTCATACACCAGGTTCTCAATATCGATATTCACTAACTCTAGGTTCGAGTGCAAGATCGCTATATGATTGAGTCGATTTTGAAGCATCGTTGAACGCAAGTAATTTTTTACCCTGCGTGGCACAGCAAAACTTCTCTCGTTCAAGCACGATGATCGTGAAATGGTCATAAGCAAGCGAATACAGCGCGAAACTCGGCAACGAGACCCATGCACCATCCACACATTTTCTCGCATAAAATCTACGTCCTCACGCAAATTAATCGGTGTTATCTTTTTTCTTTTGTGGGTGATCTCCTAATCGCTCTCTAGTCGATAAGCTTCGAAAAGAGAAGTTCGAATAATGTTTTTGCTCGATTTAGCAAAGACGCGCCGTAAACAGCTAACACAGATCATCTCATGCTATCCGGGATGAGCTGCGTGTCGGTCAATTGTGCTGACGTTTCGGCCATCTTCCTGTGGCCTTCTTCAGAGCTATACTGCTCGTAATTTATCTAACCAGCCATAGTCGGCGGCTGCACACTTTTCTTTCAATATACACCCGCGTCGGAAACAACTAACACAGTTCATCTCGTGCTAACCGGGATGAACCGCGTCCAGTTCAATTTCGCTGACGTTTCCGCCATCTTGCTGTGGCCTTCTTCAGAGCCATACTACTCCTAATTTATCTAACCAGCCATAGACTGCTACAATCTTTTATTTCAATATCTACACGCCTTGGAAACAACTAACACAGATCATCTCGTGCTAACCGGGATGAGCCGCGTCCAGTTCAATTTCGCTGACGTTTCGGCCATCTTGCTGTGGCCTCCTTCAGAGCCATACTACTCGTAATTTATCTAACCGACCATAGTCGGCGGCTGCACACTTTTCTTTCAATATATACCCGCGTCGGAAACAACTAACACAGATCATCTCGTGCTATCCGGGATGAGCCACGTCTCGGTCAATTGTTCTGACTTTCGGCCTTCTTCAGAGCTATACTGCTCGTAATTTATCTAACCAGCCATAGTCGGCGGCTGCACACTTTTATTTCAATATACACCCGCGTCGGAAACAACTAACACAGATCATCTGGTGCTATCCGGGATGAGCCGTGTGTCGGTCAATTGCTCTGACGTGTCGGCCATCTTGCTGTATCCTTCTTCAGAGTGATACTGCTCTCGGTTAATTATGCTGACGTTTCGGCTATCTTGCTGTGGCCTTCTTCACAGCTATAGTACTCGTAATTTATCTAACCAGCCATAGTCGGCGGCTGCAAACTTTCCTTTCAGTATCTACCCGCGTCGGAAACATCTAACACATAACATCTCGTTGCAGCCATGTACGGTCTGCTGTTCCGCGGGCGGGAGGCGGCCGCCTACAGCAACTTCTCCCTGTGGATGAGCGCGGGCTTTATCACCGCCTTCGCCCTCAGCCCCCTGGCCTGCGCCGCCACCAAGCTCGCCTTCCTCGCCGCGACGCTGCTGCTCTCGGCGGCGAGCTTCGGCACCGTGGAGCGGTCCCTTCGCCGAGTGCTCGCCTCGGAGGCAGAGGAGACGCAAGGAGCCAACGGACGAGGACGGATAAGTGTTGTGGGCGACAGAGGTTCATCTTTTGTGTCTTGACCCACAAAAATATTACAATTTAACATTATGTAGGGGTGTCATAATAATAAGTGAATGGACACGTAAGCTTCCGTCGTACGATCCCATACGTTCTTGGCTATCCGTATAATGGGCCATATGAATAAAAATGAGCACTTGCTCACGAGCACTTGCTCCGGAGCCAAGTGAGTCTACTCCGCGGCACTGAGCGGAAGCTCCATTTCGTATGAATAAAAACTTCGTATGTCTCAGAAGAACTTACTCATGTCTCGCGAGCATTTGTTCATCGTGAACAAGTGATAGTGCAGGCTAAGAGTTTTAAAAATTGGGTTCTTGAGCAACAAAGATGTTACATACGTTACGCGCGTCGCGCACATTTGTGCGGAATAAAGAGCAATGGTTTGTTGTCTCATTCTTTAAATTCGAATATGAATAGTAGTAACGAAAAACAGGCGCTAGTGGCCCAGCTAATTTTTATAGAATTGCTAAGTGAATATAAACTTATTTTTGAAAAGAGCCAGCTTTCGGAAGTACGTTGTGGCGGAAACAAAACATTACAAAGTTTCAAAAAACAGTACCCCGAAAAATTACAAGTAGAAAAGAGCGATGGCCAATTAACATAGAAGATATGCCATATGAAAAGCGCCTGAAAGCAAACGCCGATAAAAATCGTACCAACCATTCTTTGAACTTTTTGATTCGGCAAATACTCTAATAGTCTACATCACGAGAATTTCGCCTTATCTTGAATTTTCTTAGTCCACTGCATATGCATATTAACACACGGTAAAAAAATCGGCCAATTTAACCTTACCTTTCAAACGTGAGTCTGCTACTAAGGTCCCTCCGAAATTTTGGATCAAGTGCTCACTCTAGAGAGTAAACGCTTAACTTTATTCATACCATTTCTGAGCATTTGCTCCCCAATTGAGAGTATGCTCAGAGGTGGAGCAAGTGTTCAGAGACTGAGCAATTGCTTACCCACTTTATTCATACGAAACTGAGTAGAATCTCGGAAACTCGGAGCAAAGAGTACTTGCTTACTTTTATTCATACCACACAATATCGTAGCGCCACAGAATCACCGTCCTGAGGAAATCTGTGACATGTCAGGCGAAACGTCGGACTCCCAGCCAATGATTCGGCATCTCCCGGATAGCCAAGAATTTATAATAAGTGAATGGGACTTCTTATATTCGTTTCTTGACCAAGTGTGGAACGACGAAAATATTTAGTTTTAACATACCTGCGTAATGTCATAAAAATAAGTGAATTAATCTGGGACTTCTTATCGTCGTTTCTTGATCGTGTGGAAGTACGACAATATTACATTTTAACATGTACGTGTGTCATAATAAATGAGTGAACCGGGGACTTCTTATCTTCGTTTCTTGACAGTGTGAGGAACGACGAAAATATTAATTTTCAACATTCGTGCGTAATGTCATAATTATTAGTGAATGAATCTGGGATTTCTTGTCGTTTCTTGACTGTGTGCGGAAATACAATATAATAATATTAACATTATGTAGGGGTGTCAAAATAAATGAATGAACCGGTGACTTCTTACGCGTTTCTTGCTCGTTTGCAAAAGGATGAAAATTTTACGTTTTGAAATTACACGGGAGTGTTATAATAATAAGTGAATGAATCAGGAATTTTTTATCTTCATTTTTAACTGAGTGCGGAACGACAATTGTTACGTTATAAGGTTACACGCCTATGTCAGAATAAATGTAAAAACAAAAAGTGCAAAAAGTGATTTTCTTTTGTTCGTACGATTGAGTCACTTGACGGATCGGCCTAGTATCTCAACCGTCAACAGCCACATTTATTTTTTCTATAAAATCTGTACTTCATTGAATGAATATATTGTATTATTTTTATTTCTAATAAATATTTAATTCGTTTCCCCATTTCATTACTTACACGTTTCCTCACATATCTTTTGAGGTCCCATATGAGAAGACAGAGTACAATTTAGAAAATCAGTAACAACATTTTGACAGACTTCACACAACTGGTTTTTCGATTCCCCCTTATCACTGTAATTAAAAAATATAACTCACATCGATGGAAAATTTGGGATTGTTTTGGTATATTTTTTGTTTCAATAAAATCCATTTAGCGAATATAGAAATTAAAAATATAATATCGATATAAAACCCTGTCCTCTACATTAATCATTAGATGTGATATGTTGATAATTAGTGTTTATAGCGAAAAAGGATGAATCAAATACCACAAAAAATACTGATTTTGTTAGAGTGCAGAACGATAGTGAAATATCGTTTCCATACTACACAGGTGATATATCACAAATAATAATTGTATATGTGTGAAAACCCTATATTCACATCCAGTACAATCAGAAAATATGACTCCTTCCACATTGATGTTTCAATGGAAGAATGCACGCTTCCCGAACCAACGACAAGAGTTCGAATATCATCATTTGCACAGTTTTATAAGCGTATGAGAACAAACGAATCAAAAGCAAGGGAGAATATGCCATGTCCCATCCCAACGCATTGCAAATTATATTGCCAAATGACCGCTTCAAAAACAAACGTCCCGGTTCGATTCCCGGCCGATACACAGTTATATTAGTTGAAATGTGAGAACAGAGACAAAGAAGTGCAGGGGTTGGTTAAATGGCAGATAGCTCGCTCCCAGAGATGGTTAAATGCCAGAGAGTAGCTTTAATATGTCTAAACATCGGTGTCTGAAGGAGTGATGGCTCTATTTTAGCGACCCAGTTTAGTTGTGGGCGCCGCATTATTATTCACTTATAGTGTGAAAACTAATTCAAATAAAGAACCTAAAGCATTTAAACTGTCGCATTGGTGGTTCAATGGCAGAATGCTCGCTTCCCAAGCGAGCGATCTGGGTTCGGTTCTCGGCCAAAGAATAAATATAACAATTAAGCATTGTAGAGTAAAAGGTAAAAGCCAGGGTGTAGCTTTAATACGTATAAACATCGGCGTCTGAAGGAGTGGTGGCTCGATTTAACGACCCGGGTTAGATGTGGGCGCCGCATTATTATTTACTTAAAGTGTAAAAACTAATTCAAACAAAGAACGTAAAGCGGTTT
>BOPP01000509.1:66835-81835 GCA_017312745.1 Gryllus bimaculatus | reverse complement strand
ATCGCGGCATTGGGATTTTCGAGTGAGTAATTATTGTCCGCAAGATGGTCAGTCGCAGTTCGTGATATGGAGGTTACGAGAAAAATCTGATAGCCGTGCAGTCTCAGTCCCATGTCAAAGATAGTTCTGGTGCAAAAGATGTCTAGGTACGTCGTCTTGCAATTCGTATGTTGGTTCAGGGGCGATAACGTAATATTGATAGTGGTATTTTGAAATTTTTTTAAACACTATAGAGTAAATAATAATACGACGCCCCACACTAACCCGGGTCGCAAAAATCGAGGCCATCACTCCTTCATACACCGGGGATGTTTTAGAATATTAAAGCTACACCTGCATTAAGCTTTTTATCTTAACGCTTAATTGATATATTTAGTGGATTGGCCCGGAATCGAACCCCGGTCGCTCCGGCATTGGGAAGCCCGGGAGCCCATTTCCGGCATTGAACCACCAATGCGACTGTTAAACCACCTTTACCGTTCTTTTTACTTTCAATTAGTTTTTTTTACCACTATAAGTAAATAATAATGCGGCGGGCCCCAGCACAGTAACCGCGGGTCGTTAATCGGAGTCATCACTCCTTCATACACCGATGTTTAAGACATATTATGGAGCCTACCCCCTCATGGCATTTAGCTTTTACCTCTACAATGCTTAATTGATATATAAATGGCATTGGCCGGGAACGAACACGGGTCGCTCGTGTGTGGGGAAGTGCCGAGCATTCTGCATTGAAACACCTGCGAACGGTTAAACCGACTTTAACGGTTCTTATGTTGAATAGTTTTTACACTATAAGTAAAATAATAATGCGGCGCCACAATACCCGGGGTCGTTAAATCTGAGCATCAGCTCCTTTATACCCGATGTTTAGACATATTATAGCTAGACCCACTAACCTCCCTGACCGTGACAATCTTGAGCGTTTTACTCACCCTACAATGCTTAAATATAATTTGATATATATGCATTGGCCCGCGGGAAATTCGGAACCCGGGTCGCTCGCTTGGGAAGCGAGCATTCTGCCATTGAACCACCCAATGCGACGGTTAAAACCGTGGTTACGTTCTTTGTTGTGAATTAGTTTTCACACTTTAAAGTAAAATAATAATGCGGCGCCCACAACTAACCCGGGTCGTTAAACTCGAGCCATTACTCTTCATACATCCGATGTTTAGACATAATTTTAGCTTACCTCTGGCAATTTCAGCTTTTTACTCCTACAATGCTTAATTGATATATTTATGCAGTTGGCCGGGAATCGAACCGCGGGTCGCTCGCCCTTGGGAAGCCGAGCATATCCGCCATTGAAGCACCAATCGACGCGTTAAACCGCTTTACGTTGTTTGTTTGAATTAGTTTTTTACCTTTAAAGTAAATAATCATTGCGGGCCCACAACTAACCGCGGGTCCTAAAATCGAGCCATCACCTCCTTCAAATGCACCGACTGTTTAGACATATTAAAGCTACACCTGGAAATTAAGCACTTTTACTCTATAACGCTTACTTGATATATTTATGCATTTGGCCGGGAATCGAACCCGGGGTCGCCTCGCGTTGGGAAGCGGAGCATCTCTGCCATTGAACCAACCAATGCGATTGGTTAAAACCACTTTACGTTCTTGTTAATTTGAATTAGTTTTTACAACTATAAGTAAATAATAATGCGGCGCCCACAACAACCGGGTCGTAAATCGAGCCATCACTCTCATTACCAACCGCTGTTTAGACATATTGTTACTAACTCTGGCATTTAGCTTTTACTTCTAAATGCTTAATTTGATATATTATGCATTGCCCGGAGAAATCGACCGAGTCGCTCGCATTGGGAAGCGAGGCATTCCTGCCATGAACCACCAATGGCGAAGAACTTTCAACTGCTTTTACGTTCTTTTATTTGTATTAGTTTTTACAACTATACGAGAAATAAGTAATGCGGCGCCTACAACTAACGCGCGTCGCTAAAATCGAAGCCATACTCCTTCATAAACACCGATGTTAGACATATTAAAGCTTACACCCTGGCATTTAGCTTTTACTCTATAAGCGCTTAATTGATATATTTATGCATTGGCCGGGAATCGACACCGCGGGTCGCTCGCTTGGCAAGGGAGCATTCTGCATTAAACCAGCCAATGCGACGGTTAAACGCAGTTTACGTTCTTTTTATTGACTTAGGTTTACACTATAAGTAAAGTAATAATGCGGCGCCACCTAACCCGGTCGTTAAATCGAGCCATCACGTCCTTCAGACACCGATATCTTAGACATATTAATAGCTACACCCTGGCTTTCGCTTTTACTCATAACAATGCTTAGTTGTTATATTATGGAATTGGGCCGGAATCGAACCCGGGTCGACTCTGCTTGGGAAGCGAGCATTCTACCATTGAACCAAGCAAGCGACGATTCAAATGCTTTACGGGTTCTTTTATTTTGTATTAGTTTTTACACTACTAAGAAAACTAATAATGCGGCGCCCACAAACTAACCCGGGTCGGCTAAAATCGAGGCCATCACTCCTCCTCTCATACACCGATGTTTAGCCATATTAAAGCTACAACGCCTGGCATTAAGCTTTACTCTATAACGCTTTAATTTGATATATTTATGCATTGCCGGGAATCGAATCCGGCTCGCCTCGCTTGGGGAAGCGAGCAATGTGCTGCCATTGAACCAACCATGCGACGGGTTAAACGCGCTTTACGGTTCTTGTTTGAATAAGTTTTTACACTATAAGTAAATAATATGCGGCGCCACACGTACCGGTGCGTTAAATCGAAGCATCACTCTTCATACACGATGTTTAGACATATTTGTACCCTCTGGCATTTAGCTTTTACTCTAACAATGCTTATTGATATATTATATTGGGGCCGGGAATCGAACCGCGGGTTCGCTCGCTTGGGAAGCGAGGCATTCTGCATTTGAACCACCAATGCGAAGGTAAACCGTTTACGGTTCTTTGTTTGAAATTAAGTTTTACACTTTAAGTAAATCATATCGGGCGCCCCAACTAGCCCGGGTCGTTAATCGAGCATCACTCCTTCATACACCGAGGTGTTTAGACATAATTATGCTATCACCCTCTGACATTTTAGCTTTTACTTACAATGCTAATTGATAATGTACTTATGACATGGCCGGAATCGGGTATACCCGGGTGCTCGCTTGGGAAGGCCGAGCATTCTGCCATTGAACCCCATTGGTCGATCGACGGTTATAACCGCTTTTACGTTTTCTTTGTTTTGAATTAGGTTTTCCACTTTAAGTAAATAATAATGCGGCGCCCCACATCTAACCGGGTCGTTAAATCGAGCCACCATCCTTGCAGACGTCGATGTCTATACCGACTATTAAGGCTACACCTGGCTATTTACCTTTTACTCTTACAATGCTTATGTGTTATAGTTTATTCTTTGGCCGAGAACCGAAACCCAGAATCGCTCGCTTTGGAAGCGAGCATTCTGCATTGGAATCCACCAATGGCGAGACAGTTTAAATGCTTTAGGTTCTTTTATCTTGAATTAGTTTTTAGCACTACTAGTGAATAATATCGGCGCCACTAAACATGGGTCGCTAAATAGAGCCATCACTCTCTTCAGACAGGACGATGTTTAGGACCGATAATTAATAAGCTACTCTTGGCGATTTAACATTCTCTGGGAGGCGGACTATAACTGCTCATTTATAAACCAACCTCACCTTCTTGTCTCTGTCTTGCACATTTCAACCTAATATAAATGTGTATGGGGCCGGGATCGAACCGGACGTTTTTGTTTTTGAGGGTCATTTGCAATATAATGGGTGCAATGCGTTGGGAGTGGGAGCATAATGGCATTCCTCCCTTGCTTTGATTCGTGTTTGGTTCTCTTAGTAACGGCTTATAATGTGCAAATGCCGATGATATTGCGAATTTGTCGTTGGTTCGGGAAGCGTGCATTCTCTTTCCATTGAACATCAATGGTGGTGGAAGGAGTCATAATTTTCGTGATTGGTATACTGGAGTGTGAATATAGGTTTTCACACATATACAATTATTATTTGTGTCATATCTACCGTGTGTAGTATGGAGACGATATTTCTCTATCGTTCTCTGCCCTCTATCTAACAAATCATATTTTTTGTGGGTTTTTGAATTCATCTTTTTTCGCTATAAACACTGAATTATCAACATATCACATCTAATGATTAATGTGAGAGACCAATAGGGTTTATATCGATATGTGTATTTTTAATTTCTTATATTGTCGTGAAATGGATTTTATTGAACATAAAATATAGCCCCGAATACAATCAGAAATTTTCGATCGTATGTGAGTATATTTTTTTTTAATTACAGTATAAGGGGGATCGAAATGACCACAGTTTGTGTGAAGTCTGTTGCAGAATGGATTGTTACTTCTTAGCTGATTTTCTTAAAATTGTCCTCGATTCTTTCATATGGGGACCCGTCGAAAAGATATGTGTAGGAAACGTGTAAGTAATGAATGGGCGAAACCGAATTAATATTTTATTTAGAATAATAAATAATACAAATATATTACTCATTCAATGAAGTCAATTTTTTATAAAAAATAAATGTGGTGTTGAAGGTTGAGATACGGGCCATCGTCAAGTGCGCCATCTCCGAACAAGGAAGAAAACACTTTTATAGCACTTTGTTGTTTGTATCATTTATTCTGAATAGGCATAGTAACTTATAACGTAATCAATTGTCGTGTATATATATATATATATATAATGTGTGATTTCAAAAACGAGTGCAGTAGAACCTTGATAATCCAAACCCCGTACATCTGATATTTCGGATAATCGGGACAAAATTCGGTGATAGAGAAAAACAATCAAAATATAAAAATGCTTATTTGTAGTGTAAAGAAAATATTTTATAATTTGTGTAAAACTGAACAAGCAATTATTGAAACACTCTCAAAGTTGTCGAAATGAAACTTTTATAGCATTGATAACTACAGTGTATATCATATGCTTATGTAGCCGTTACGTTCACTTGCATGAGCCTGTAAAGTCGGTAATATTTTGACGTGAGGAACTGAACCTGCTTGATGATGTGATCGCTACGCTACGTTGTCATTTTCTCGCACGCTATAATGCATCACCTGATAATTATTTAGAAGTATGTTCATATGTACGGAACATTTTTTCAAATAATCCGAACAGATAATTCTCCCAATTACTTCGGATTACTGGGGTTCTACTGTAAGACTTTTTTTTTCTTTTGGTGTCTTTTTCCAGTTTTAGGGTATGCCGATTATTGACTATCCGCGCCAGGTACCCACATGCCCTTCATGGAGACACTTATTAACCTTTTACATTAGACACACTTAGGGGCTTCTCGGTCAGTGGCCAGCAGATTTCATGAGGATTTCTGCGACATTCAGACACACCTGAAAGACACGGGACAAACAACCATGCCCACGGCGGGACTCTAACCCGCGACCCTTTAGACCGAGGCGCTTAGTCATCACACGCTCTAGCCACTTTAGACATCCAGATCGAGAACGCCATGTAAGTCAATTTCCAACCATTTGAGTGGAGCCCATAATTACAACAGTAGAGAAAATATGTTTCTTTCAAGTTTTTGTCTGTTAAACAGGTAATTCTATTTGATTTTTAAAACTACCCACGATAAGAATTTAAGATATTTCCTTCCCCATTTCATGATTTTATTTTTCTTGAAGTTGTAAGTCAGACATGACATGTTTTAAACTTCCTAAACCTTTTATGTTCTCTTTAGTGGTTATAAAATATGTTTGTACCCGTTTTTTGAGAACAAACTTGCGACTTTTAAAACTGACTAGTAAGGCGAGAAAGTAAAAATATGTAAGGAAAATATTTTTTTCTCAATATTAGAGAAGACAATCAATGCACTATCAAAAAATTACTCTCCAAGGTCTTACACATATGAAATCGTTGTTCCACCATCGTTGTAGATCTGTGACCAAACTGAGCTTTGTATGGGAAGTTAGTTAGGTAGAGAAGATGTGACCCAACGCTAGCGCTGGACGAAGCCGATGTAGGACCATGATTGCCAACCAGCTCGGCCTCCCTAATGTTATAATTATGGGTGGATTTTGCGTCGCAAAAATTTTCAATAAAATGCTCTTAAAATGTTTCTCAAAATACACTAAAAGCAAACAAAAGTAACGTAAAAAATTTGATCAAAACTATTTCACTTGAATAACACAACTGTTGGATATGTTACTGATATAACCGAGGTTTCTTCCTTTCGTTAACGAGAACTAGTTCGCCAACTTTCGATTTAGACTCTTCTTTGACAGAAAATCTCTGTGTTTAGTTATCCCAAAATCTTCCGAACTGACAATGGCGCTGATAAGAGTTACCTTAGGTTACAGACTCTAACAGCTAACATTAGAATTTCTAACCAAAAAATCGAATGCTCCATTCAGGAATTCTGTGGAGAACAGTTTTTGCATCTCGTTAATATTATATGAAGCAAGAACTATTAAAACGACATTAAAATTGTAGAAATCTGTGGAAAATGCTCTAAAAGTGGAGGAAAAAGACAAAAAATTATTATCGAAATTGACGAAAAATGCAAAATATCATAACAAAATGGATTATTTCCTTTTGTCATAACAGAAAGTAATGTCTATGCTAAAAGACATTGTTGTAAAAAGGAGAAAAAAATACATTTCAATAAAATCCTTCCCCTAGTTATAATATTAAATCATTACAAATAATATGAGAAAGTAGATGCTGTTTTATCTCTACTTGTTCATTTCCAATTAATCACATTCAAACAGATATTATTCACTTCAGTAACTCCAGTCACTTCAATCAACACAAATTTGAAATATATCTTTCAAGAATCAGTGTATTATTTAAAGTATTCTGCAAAATAATTACCTTAATAATGAATGAAATACTGTTTGACTATAAAGATAGAAAATCGATCTCTTAAACTATAAATAAACTAATTAAACGAAATAATGAAAAAAAATTCAAAGCTATCTAAAACAAGAAACATAATATTACCTATTTAAAACTATAAAAATAGCTAAATGTTCTGATCAATGTTTCAAAAAATAAAACAGTGATATAGGTTACAAAATTCCACAGATTCTGCAAAACTTTCCTTCAACTTTGGTCAAAGAAGAGATATATATATTTATCGAAATATAATGACTGCATCAGCAAAATTATCCTAATTAAGTAAGACACATTAGGAGAAATTATTAATAGTAGAAATAAAGAACATCTTACACATTGACAACGAAATGTAAACAGTTATACCTTTGCAAAAATTACAAAATTCAATACAATCACTCTTTGTGCGCAATTTACGGGCAAATTTAAAAGATATTTGAGAAAGTACAAAATTCACTGAAGGAAATAGTTCCCCCAAAACGTGTTTCGGTCTCTATGTTTTAAAAAAAATATTAAAAGCTTATATTGCGCCTGAATTATTTCTTTCGGTTGATCCATTACAACTCTTAAAAATGTAATGATAACTTCATTTGTTCTTATAATACTTCTGTAGTTCAATCCCGAGCAATGCTTCTTTTCCAACATCTGCGAGAAACAAACATCTAATACTTGAGGTTTAAAATGGTTTGCGATCATTAGACACTCATAACATTTCTACATCACCCAATACATAAAACACAAATATATGCCAGATAGATAATATGTAATTGGAATTTTTTTATGAATTCATGACTAACCTCTTAGAAACTAACGTTTGATGTAATATACACCTTTAGTACATGCAAAATTTGTGATTTGGATGAATTACCTCACGTTGATGCAAATGTTTCATCTGCTAAGCTTTTCAACTGCTCCAGTTGCATCAAGACCTGGGAATAAAATAAGCATGTTAGTAAATTCCGATTTTATAAAATGTTAATGTACTAACTGATTTTCAGCCGAATGCTGTTACACATCTTATAAAACCCGTTATTATTAGTCACGGCTTATTTTGAAATCTCTTGGAAGATTTCAGAAAAATAGTATTATTTTCATGCAGATTTCCATACAAACATTGCCCAAAACTGTGCTCATTATTTGAGTTGCAATGAATGCAGTAGTTTCATAATATATAAGTCATTTGCATTTTATCTTGAATCAAATCTAATCCAACGTTTCTCAATCAATAGTTTTAAGATAATAATGAACAAAACGAGCGTTATTTCCTGATCACTACAAACCACAGTTATTTGAGAATTTATTAGGAACTTACAAGAAATATTATAAGTTCGCATCACACTTTACCACAAATTTCATTTTTAGCATGTTTTAACTTACGAAACCTTACTCGCAAAGTGACGATTGTGCACTGCTGTTAAACTTTTTGTTTTGTGCTTGTTTTGCAACCAACCACTTTTCAGTTCTCAAATAATTATGACATAATGACACATGACTCCCCTTTGCATGCTTGGAAGCCATGCAATTACGTGAATAATAGTCATATCTTTAGCGGTTCAATAATTCTGTTTTTGTGATGTGGCCATATTGCCAATATGTACTACGTCGTTTAATAAACATTTTCGGTTACTGTGCGTTTTTCGAAAATGAGAACTACATACTATTACAAGATACATAAAAATTGAACGTATGTAAGTCACATGGTGCATAAAATAGTATTCCAGAAAGGCTGAAAAGCGATTAAAATACGTACCTTGCCCACAACTAACCGCTATGTTATATGAATGTTTGGACAACTGCCCTCGAGTGCTGTCCCCTGATGTCTGATTCAAGCAAGGCATTTCGGCGGTTCGGATCAAGGTGAGGCTTCGAGAGGGGAGGTAAGAGGGGCAACACGAGAAAGGGAGGGAAATATTGAATAACGTAGAAACAACAGATAATTCTCACTAGTTTTCTTGATCCCTGGAACCCCTATCCCTTTTTTTAATAATATAACATCGTGAGAATATAAATAAATCTAGACACGAGTATTGATTTGAATTGAGTTATTTAGGCAAAAACCAGTAAAAACTGAATGTCACATAGAGGAGAGAAGTGCCATCTGCGCGTTTTTCTTGAGCTTCAATATCTCTTCCCAACATTTTAACAATAAATAGTTGAATGGTGGATAAAAACTTTAAAAAAGCGAAGTTAGCAACAACAAAAGTAGATATTTTTGCTCCCGAGTTATAGAAAACTTATTTGCATCTATAAACGAACTGCAGAATTTAATTTTTTTGTGTTGTTAAGAAAATAGAACCCATATCCTGGCACCACTCCTACCACTACTAGCAAAAGACGACTTCACCAAAACGTGTGCATAGTGAAGCTATACAGGGAATCCCACCAACTATGGACTACCCCCATAACTTCTAAACGGTTCACAATATCGAAATGCTGTTTTTGCTAAACAAAGCGGAATTGTGATGCAAGTAATATGCCGTAGAGATATGGTTTGAAATACTTTTATTTTTCGAAAAATTTGAGTATTTTTAATTTTTTAAAAATTGAACTGTGTTTTTTTCTCACTAGCAATAGATACTAGATCATAAAAAGAGGAATACAATGATATAGCATACGTTAATGTTTTGATGGTATTATTTTATAGGATTATTTGTTTAACATTAAGAGTTGACTTTTATTAGAAATTGTTAAGAAATAAAGGTATTGGGCATAAAACCCAATTTTATTGTGCATTTTTCAAGAGCGTGATGCGCAATTCATGTAGTTTACCGGGTTCACGCACCCTAGGGTTAAAACGATGCTTTTGGGTGGGTATCTAGAAGAACCTTTTGTGCAGTTTTGTGAACGCACGGAAAGTGCAATATACGTTCACGCCACCGGGGTGTGACCATTCCTACCCTTACGGGCATTTACGGTTAATCCTGCAACATGAAGAAAAACAGAAGGTCAAAAAATGACTTTAGCCTACCGGCTCGCGCATTGCGTGTTAGGAAATACTACGTTTATGTTTCAAGTCTCATTTCTCCGTTTCGGATTACTCTTACTCCAGGAAGTGCTTTGGTCGCCAATACTTGGCCCTTTGATCGGGTTGGTATGAGGCAATCTCGGAAATGAGAGGGTTTTCCGAGTCAGCTGCTTTCCTTAAAAAAAAAAAAAAAAAAAAAAAAAAAAAAAGACGATATTTTTGATGTGATCTGGCAGCAGTGGCATTGACAAATCGCGATCTAGAGTTTCTATACGTGTGTTTCTAGGGGCGCAGAGGGCAGCCCTGAGACACTCGTTTTGAACTACGGGTGGGTATCTTCCGCGATAGTTCCCTTGCCCGTTCGGAGTGAAAGTGGCTGGCACCTGTCCCATCCACCTGCTGCCCGGCGAACCACCTCTCCCCCTCCTTCCCCTCTGCCTCGACCCGTTCCACTCTGACCGCGCTCTCTGCCAAGGAAAGCGCAATCGACTTGGGTTTCGTGGAACCCCGTTCAGCAGACCTTCTCCAACTTTTTGGGCTCTCTTCAATATCACAGAGATTTCGGCAGTACCTGCTTATAAGATACGAGGCATGTCTTCCGTGTTTTCACCAAAACATTCTTATAAAATACATTTTTAAGTGTTTTACTTAAAAATTACACCTTTGTTCCTTGGGGGCGTTATAGAATAATAATTATTTTTGCAACAGGTATTGACTTCACATTTCGCTTAAATTTTGATTTTATATGAAAATATACTACATCTTTCCCCTCTCGGCTCTCCTTTGAATTGTCTCACTACTAGCCACCAGCCTGCTATTGCTTGTCATCAATTTTATGCCATCGCCGTAGCCAACATTACCTAATACGTAACTAGGAAGTCTAGTCCCTATGCGTCAGCAAAACAAAGTATCGCTTTAAAATTTGTCTAATAACACTGACACTTTTAGCTCGTTACTGCATGCCAAAATCGAGTTCAAAATTTCAACTAATTATTCCACACAATTAAAATTTTAACTTCCAACGATACGTTTTTAAATATAAATTTTATTTGCAATCTGTTCATTTACAAAACAATCAAAAATTAATTATTCCGCTTTGAAATAAGGTTGAATGTAACTGTCCATCATAGTATGATTTTCTTCTATTTCAATGATATCCATAATTTGTAATAGGTGCATTAATTAAAATTTTACTATAGATGTTTGATTTATTCATTATTAAAAGTTGAAGCTATTTAGAAAGTCTAGAGAATGAGATCTATTCGTTCTAATAAGGTCTTCATCAAGAAACAATTTTTTTACTATTATTGTTTATTCAATCTACATTAGTAATTTCCAATACGTGCAGAAATTGAAAGTAAACTATGCAGCCTCTGGCCATGGAGGAAATGCCTATTCTTTCCTTAGATACTACGGAACTCGGGAGAATATCAAAAAACAATGAAATATATTATATTTTGACCGAAAAATGCAAATATTTGATTCTTTAATTCCGACTGTTCTTGTTCCGCGCATGCTAACTGGATTCTCGTATTCATGTTATCGATTTTTTCCGTCAGAAACATGGTTATAAACATGGTCAGAATCATCGATGTTTTGTTTTCTATGTTTGTTTCAGATTGATACATTTTTCCAGAAACACCAATGTTTAAAAAAGTTAATGTTCTCTTTTTCGGTGATTTCGTATGTGGTAATATCGTTAAACTGCATTTTTAACCTTACATTATTGATAAGAAAATTAAGATGTCAGAGCCGTAAGGCAGGGTATACTTTAAAGTAATATTTATGTTTCTTAGATATAGGTTATTGGATATTTTACTTCGATTTTTTATGAATGAAAGTGAATAAAGGGAGTAATAGAAAAAACAGTTTCCTTTATTTTATTATCTTCATTACATTCGATAATAGTAGTTTATGCAAATAGTTTATAATGTTAAGCTTTATTGCATGAGTACATGTTTTGAAAACGAGCGACTGTAGGAGCGATGTTTCAAATTTGTACGAATGTAATTAAGCAACATTGTTAACGAGTTGCATACTATATTTTTTGTATAACAACATTATACTTTTATAAGAGAATCAAACTTAATTTTGCGAAACAACTTCCCTGTGACGACTCGGGTATTTGACATCGTGCGAATAAACGGTGGTCGGCTGTTCCGTTTAGCTCTACATCCCCCCGATTCTCTCGCTACGATAGGCTGAATGTGTGATGACGCAATCATTAGTGACAAAATATAATATTTCACCATTTGTGCCGTAAAATGTGCGATTATGAACTATTTCTTGCAACAGAAAAGCTTCTTTTATAATGCTGGAATACAAAAAAACATTATTATTAACATATAACTTATACGCGACCAAACAATAAAATATAGCGGTATTCTAATCAAGTAATCTAATTAAAAATCGAAACAAGATGGGAAGTTACCATCTGTTTTATAATATTTTAAACATTATGTTTTGTCGATGTTTTCATCGATATCGAAAATCTTTTGTTGACGTATCGAAATGGTGATAAATTAATGGTTTGATAAAATTTGCCAGCAGTACTTATATAGTTGTTCTCATGCGATAGCAAAGAAGAGGCCGCCCCCTTTCTTAAACATTTGCTAATAATGCGTTTCATTATGAAATAGCTTCCTTTTTTGATATTTTTGTTGCAGGAGATGACTAGCAAGAGTATAATTATCGATAATGTACGCCGTCACCACTAAAAAAGAAGATGAGTGAGGATGCATTGAATCCAAATAAGCAGTAGGAAGAGATGACTAATCGCAATTTACCGAAAATAGTAGTACGCATTACCTCCTTACCTCATCGTCAGTAAACATTTTAGTTCGTACCAGTGCCTAACAGCATAAAAAATTTTCTGAACAAAGCCTCACAAAATGTAGCATGCACATTTTTCGGGATCACAAAATATAATACTCTCTTATAATATAATATTGCAATAAATTAAATTTTTGGAAAACCAGACTTCACGAATATTGCAAATAGTGCAGTAAATACAATGAACAAGAGTACTTTAGTAGAACGAATATGAAACAAGTTTCTATTCCCTATCGCACCACTTAAAAAATAATTATTTAATGGCGGAAGACCTCTTCCTTAGGACCTTCATGTCGAATGATGAGAAATGTTTCATACTGAGTATGAGGTTTACTATGTCGGTACGCCCAATATGAAAATAGGCGGAGTAAGACAAATTAATGTTGACATTTTTCAATCAATTTAGAAACTGTTTGTTGCATCTTTGGGTTTTCTCGGAGTTCCTTGTAATTTAACGAAACCATAGTCCCTTTTCATACGGCTGAAGGCTGCATATGTTTCTTTCAGTTTCTACGCGCATTAGAAATTGATAATATGATTTTTCTAGGTTTTAGAGGACAGGATTTTTATTCTTGCTCACGGAAGCTGCAACAATCAGGAAACAAAGTACTTGTACGAGTGTAAATAATGCTACATATTTTCTATACATTGTATATTGGTACTTAACCTGAACCGAAATGTTTCGTAATCTCTCTCTGTTCTCCCTCCCCGAACAAGGTGGGGTGTGTTAAAAGTTTAAGTAGCATAAGTTGTTTACAAATGGTGCATGGTAAGTGCTGTTTTAAATGGCTAGTCACTAAGTGCGACAGTGACGATGATTCTAATAGCAGTGCTCCAGTTCAGTGAATGCAACTGAGGGAGAAACGTTCCGATATCCCTTACTCTGCGTGGCTCAGTGTGAAGTGAATATGGTAAGTAGCAGTATTTCAATGTCGTTTACTATTTTATCTCTTTACTTTCCATTATTTCACAAATTCAATTACTTGAGATCTGTTATTCAAATGAGACTCATTACATTTTACGAAATAAATTAAAGTGGTTCTTGTAACGGTAATGGCATTTTCACAAGGATAATTTGAAGTTTTTATTCTCGATTTCACCATATCAGACAAAAATTATTTTATTCTGCTCGATTTACAGGTATCTTTAGAGTATGTTACGTGAAATATCAAAAAATAAAAAAACAAAACAAACACGATGGTGTGTAACAACTTGATTATAATAACTTTAAAATCTTTAAAGCGTTTCTATAACATTTACAAATTATTTTTAAAAAAATCGAAAGTAACAGCAACATAGTCCTAATCAGAAATATTATAAATCCATTAGATATTACTTTGCCACGATTAACATGCGATGCTACCAGTTTTGATGTGTATCCTTGTCTCTTTACAACTTTACTTACTTTAATCATGTTGTTTTCAAAAGAAAATCTATTGATAGTAAATGCAAAAAATCAATAGATTTATAAATACGCGAAAATTAATTTTAGAAGAAATGTCGCCTTGATTTTTATTCTTTTGACTAAATAGTTTTCTTTGACTGTAATAAATTACACAGAGTACGAAACAAGAATTATATGTTGTCAGTTGGAATAATTTTACTTAAAATTTAAAAAAATATGGTAAATTATATTGGGGCATCTTCGCATGTAGTTTTATTCCTACAGTGTACACTGATGGTTGTAGTTATGCTACACCCCAAAAGCCAGTGTGGTGAATCGGAGGAAATAAATTGAAAAGCTCGAAACAGAACGCCATTGTTTCTTTGATCAGAGTTAAAAAGGAAGTAGGTTGTGTGGGGGAGGGGAAGGGAGGGGAGGGGAAGAGAAGAGGGGAGGGAATAGACACGCATGGAGAGGGATCGATCTTTCGAAAGACCTTCGAACGGAGTGGAGATTCGCATCCCTGGAGCTTCCTTTCTTCTTTGCATTTCATTTGGCCTTGAAATTTGTTGCTTTAGGTCGACGACTTCATTGACTTGTTTCTCTCTCTCTCTCTGTCTCCCCCCTCTCTTCGATGGCCCGAACTCCGTCAAGTTGTTTTCGTAAGTGTTCTCGTAAGAACCCAGTAAGGTGAATATGGAGATAAAATGGTGTATACAAATTTGATGACAACTAATTCTGATTACATAGATTCATAATTCATAAAAAAACTATTAACTTAGAACCCTTCAAATAATTTTTGACAAGGTTAGAAAGTAAAAGAATTACCATCATCTGAAGTTGAAATTTGTTTTTCTGAGACTCCAGTGACGATCTTTAACTTTTTACACAAACATTCAAGTAATT
>BOPP01000509.1:51894-66677 GCA_017312745.1 Gryllus bimaculatus | reverse complement strand
TGCATCGACCGGATTTTGAAGCCCGGTGCCCAGCGTTGGGAGGAGAGAAGTCTTACTCCTTAAATGCGGCTCACCTTAAGAGGGAGAGACAGGGAAAGGGAGAACGAGGAGGAGACAATGGGTGAGATGAACAGAGAGGGAGAGAGAAAGAAAAAGGGAGAAAGACTCGTGAAGTTAACAACCCAATGAACACTGTGAAAAACTAGTGAGGCCAAAACAGCACGTACTTTCTTGCCCGTACTTTCATGCAAAATTTCGCGAAAAGTACTCAGATTTTCGAAAAATTGTACATATTCTTATTTTAAAATCTCTGTTTAAGGAACAGTTTTCATTAAGTAACATATTGTATCTTCATAATTGAAGTTGTAGAAAGACACATAATTGGAAATAATTTTGAAATTTTTGAAATATTCGGAATATCAGAGTTTTCAAAATTTCAGAAAATAAGACTTTGACCATTCTCTTAAACGTCCTTATCCAAAAACTTAATAAAGAAATTTAATAAAAAACATCTGAGCCATTTTTTTAAATTTAAAAAATGTCTCAGGGGCTTCATGTAAAGTACTCTCAGAACTAAAATATTGATTTCAAATTCAAGAGGATGTGACATCAGCCAGATAGATTAAAGAATATCAATTTTGGAGCAAATCGACTGAACTGTTTAGCCGCTAGCGTTGTTCATAGACAGATGGTCAGATATACCGACAGGTAGCCGTTTTGACGTCATTAGATTTTTTGGTATCAGGAACCCACAAAACATGGATTCTGGCTGAACCACGTGTATGAGGATTTTTTCCCCTTAAATTTTACAACTGGATTTACCCACTTTTTCGATAGCATGGCCACGTAATAAGTGTTTTCTGCTGAAATTCGCCGCTTCTTCCCACAGTATTACATAATTTTCACTCTACTGCGTAAGTGGTAGAGAGAAAGTAAAAAAAATAGCAGAAGCACAAAACTCAATACAGCACCAGAAGCGCAAACCTTCCGAACGTCCACTCCGACTGCACGGACTGTGTGTGATGTGCGGAACTCTAATAATAGTCTGCCTCCCATTGACACTCTGCTTCTAACTTTTTTCTTTTTTCCTCCCTTTTTACTGAATGTCACGCAGCCACAGAAGGTCAAAATGTGGTAAAAACAGTAGATAGTAAAGACAAGAAAAAAACAATTTGAGTTACGTACCGTAAATGGATAAAGAAATACCCAGATGACGCAAGTTCGTGATTGCTGGAACGCCTAACGCGCCTTAGCGAGGTAAATTATAAATAAAAATATTTTCGGTGTTTCTTGGTGTGAGCCTAAAGGAGAGGGACAGAGGAGAGAGAGAAGAGAGGGAGGAAGAGAAAGAGAAGAGAGTGAAGAGGAGAGAGATAAGAGAGGGAAGAGAAGAGATGGAAGAGGAGAGAGAGAAGAGGAGAGTGTGTGTGTGAGAGAGAGAAAGAGGGAGAGAGAGATGGAAGAGATGGAATGTAAAAAAAAAAGTGGCCTCTTATCATCTCGTTCAGTTTCGTTACGTGCTTACATTTTTAATCTGCAAAAGTACTTGTTAATAGTATTTGAATATTACTAATAAATTCGTAAAGTACTTGTCCAAAACTAGTTGTTTTATTTCTCTATTACATTTAAAAAGTACCATAGCACAATATGTTTGCCATTTTTTTTCAAGGCGTCATGCAGTTAATAAAATTTATTTCCAGCTCTCAAACTAGTCACGTAACCCAAGTGTTTTACTTCAACTTCCTAAAACTGGCGTTATATTGATCTAACACGCCACTCAGAATGGATAGAGTCACTACAATAGAGCTGTTAAAACGAAAGATGATTTCTGACTTGTAAGAAAATACACCGATTCAAAAACTATTCACACTGTAGTCAGCTTACCGACATTCAACACGCTCTAAGCTTGTTAATACAAAAAAATATTATCCCAGTAATAATTGTACTATTTCTTTAGCGATAAATAATAAGTACAAAAAGTGATTTTACATCAATGATAAATTTGCATTAGAACTTTAAATCACAGAAATTGTACACCAAATATTTATTCAAACAGACATTTCAGTAATTTTTATTAATAAAATATTGTACGAAAAACAGGGATGTAGTAATTCTTCCTATTGTCAATCCAACGATGGTGCTGACGGTGGATTGAAGAGGTGTCAAAAATCAGTCTATTAGTCTCTCGTTGAATACCGAAGTTATCTTTCGCAACGCAAAAGTCAAGAGCTGCCGTGAAATTATAAAAAATGCGAATATGAAGAAAAGTACGGTATATGAAATAATGAAGCTATTTAAAAGGACCAAATGTTGCTAAACGTGTGAGGAAAGAACTGGGGGAAGTACACGCAGAAACTATTCGAATGGTTCCACGAAAAGCAGAGTTTCACGGTCACGTAGCAACTAGAAAGCTTTTCATGAAAAACATCAAGAGGAAAAGGAGCGAGTTAGCGTAGGAACCTTTACATATACCAGGATAACGGATGGTGGCATCGAGTAATATTTTAGAACGAGACAAAATAATTGTGATTTGGACCTGAAGACAATTGGTGTGGAGAAAGGCAAACACACAGTTACAAGAAAAGCATCTGCTGGACATGACCGTCCTCCCGCACCCCGTTCATATGCCAATGCAGGTGATATCAGCGAAATCTGTGCAAAACCCTCGCAATATCTGTGAAAGGTGAATCTCGCGCTTGCTTCCTCTATTAGACGCAGGTCTTCATAGTGTGTGGCCTACGCCAGTTCTCGCCCTCATCTTCCTTCCCCTCTTGTGTCCCTTCCTGTGTTTCTCCACCTCTTTCTCTCCCTCTTCCACCTCTTCTCGCATTGTACGACACGCACTCACGAACATCAATAAAAATACAAAAAAAAATTGTGATTACGAAACAAATAGAAAACAACATAAGTTACGTACCAAATCAAAAACAATGTGACAAATTATTGTAATGAGTAATAAATACAAAGATCTATTGACATAAAAGGCAAAGCGAGAAACACAGTATGTATAAATCGTATTCCCAAGGTAATTACGTAGTATACGCTTTCAATAGAAGTTAATGTAGTGTCAGAAAGATAAATAAAAAACAGAATTTTGCAAGTACGTTTCTGGAAGTGCGAGATACAAAGACAGACTGTTCGAGAACTACCGGTATAGAAAGAAAGAGAGTAGGAGTGACAGTAAAAATCAGGAATAGAAGTAGAGGCAAACGCAGGTAGAGACATAGACGAATGAGTAAAACATATCAATACTCTGCTAAAACATGTGGTGCAGGAGTACCACTAGCAATGCAGGAT
Organism: Gryllus bimaculatus; assembly: GCA_017312745.1. Classification (NCBI taxonomy): domain Eukaryota; kingdom Metazoa; phylum Arthropoda; class Insecta; order Orthoptera; family Gryllidae; genus Gryllus; species Gryllus bimaculatus. The sequence continues at coordinate 63,380 of BOPP01000509.1, read as the reverse complement.
CCGGGACGCGAACCTCTCGTATCGGTGTTTTGTATCTCGCACTCCATCGGTATGCGAGATACAAAACGAAAAAAAACATAGATATAGAAAGAAAGATAATAGGAGAGAAAGTATGAAACGGGATAGAAATAGAAGCAGACGTAGGAAGAGAAATAGAAGAATTAATAGAGCATTCCAACACGTTGCTAAAACATCTGATGCAAGAGAACCACTCGCAACGCAGGACCTCTCGTATGCACACTCAATCGGTCGGAGGTCTTCGCATGAGGGCCGTTCCGGTTCGACGCCAGCCGCTGCCCTCCTCTTTTTCCCCTTCCACCTCCACCTCCTCCAGAGCCCCCTTGCAACGCCAGCCCGCCGCGGCGGTCGCGCTGCCAAGGCCACCTGGTGCCGGCAGGCGGTGCGGCGGCGACGGCGGCGGCGGCGGCGGCGGCAAGGCGCAGGCAGGCTGGCAAACACCACAGCGCTCTCTGATGTGCGGCCACTGCACCCGCGGGCGACGAGGGACAGCACGCCGGCGGCAGCGCGGGAACACACCGGGTAAGTAAGAGCACCGCATTTATTTGCAATCCATCTCCGATGTAACGTATGCTGTATTAATTACATTATTATTGTACTTTTTTAATAACTGCAATAGCGCAGTGTTTTTCTTCTTGAGTTTCGTGTTACCAAGGGTTGATGTCTGAAGATTTATATAGTGTTGAAAACTGTCTGATATATTCAGCTATGAACTCGTGATGAAATAAGATCTATTTGCTTGAACCCCCAAAATACCAACCCACCTCCTTACTAACATTGATTTCAAAATAAGTGCTATCAAGAAAGGTTGTTGACAAAAGCTGATAACCAAAAATGCTTGCTCTCGTGTAATAGAAACTATTTCGATTCGAAAAACCAGCTGAATATTTGATGAAATAGTTCAGTTCAGAAAATAATGATAATTAAAAATAGCTCCTCTGACTTCTAGTGAAATGACGGCTCAAGAAAACGTGCGCGGGAACAGCAGTAGGTAGTTGTTGTTTTTTCGTGGGTGTCACACGCCCAGGTTGACGTTTCAAGATTTGTGGGGTGTTGCGGACTGTCCGATATATTCAGCTATGAGCTCAGAAATTACTGCGAGGATAAATATTTCTTTTTTAGTCCTGTTAAAATTTCATGCAAATGATTCCTTTACCCGATATAAAATGTAAATAATTCTTGAAATACCACGTAAACTTTTTGTAACATATCTTAACGGACCGAGAACTTTCTTACGTTAAAAAAAATGTTCTTGTATGAAGAGATTGTATCGATGTACTATGTGTTATAAGGCAAATATATCAAACAAAAGTTATGTCTGCGTTTTACGGAGCTTTTCGGTGTAATATGTTCCTTGTACATATCATTACATCTATTTTTCTGTCATTCATTAATGAAGACTGCCCCGTAAGTGGATTAATTAATAGTTAAGTTAGATAATACTTTCATCAAAGGGGCAGGATGCCTAATAAAATATTGATTCATGAGGCTATCTCGATGGGGCAAGTTCCGAAAATTCTGTTGAAGGGTCAGTGCAGTAATTTGCGGGCGACCTGTAGTATTGCGACTACAGAGCTAGTTTCACCACTAATATTGATTTATTGGTTGATTGTCAGTGATTTAATTACTAAAGTCATTATTGCCGTAAGTGTAGTGCATATTTTTCCCACGGGAGACAGCGGTCACATTCCCTTGCTGGATGGTAAAATACATCGCCGTCGGCTAGCGGGGTCTCCCCAACCAGGTATCTGCCACCAGCGAGGCACCGCCCCTGCCGGGACAAGCTCTAAGTTTCCGACAGGTTCCTCGGCATGCGTGGTAGTGTAATGAATATAAGTGTGTGTGTGTGAGCATAACAAAAGAAAGAGGAAGGAAATATCGCGCGAGGTCTGTGGCTCGTTTGTTAGGGTACTGCTCCCACATTCGCCTGGTGTTGACCAAAAAAAAACCTCATAAAACTACCCATCAGAGCAGCCCGCCGATAGAATTCTCCCCCAGGGAGCAGCTGGATTCGACCTAGCTATGTAGCTTGTGTTGAAAATCGTGCCACCGTCGGTACTCGAATCTAGGACCTCCCAGTCAAAGGCACTACAGTGACATCACTTGTATTGGAGTTCAGATCCCAAACGATGCGTGAAACATTGTTGGCGGAAAAAGCGGGCTCGCAGCAGATTTGCTTGGGGTTCCCCAACTTCCTCTACCTCTCAATCCCCCCCGTCATTCCTATCATATTTATAAATAATCATTTATCCATCAATAAGACATCGAGGTGAGACCACAATATATTGGAATCATAATAAATTATATTGTCGTTGAAGAAAAAAGAAGTGCGTAATAGACGTCCATGACACTGTTGATATCTTGGGTCATTGGCATACCTAACACTACGGATATCATTTTTTAGCATGGTAGATGTAAGTTAACACTTATTATGAGTTATATTACTTTTCCGGCAGTATCAAGTCAAAAGAGCTATGGCCGTTGACATTCTGAAAAGTTTTACTTAATACATCATCATCATCATCAGCAGCAGCAACAAAGTTTGGGCCTAGTGGCCCGTTCCGCTCTCAAGAGTCTCCTTCCATCTTGTGTGGGGTCTGCCTCTGGGTCGTTTCCCCTTTGGTTTGTATTCGAGGATAGTCTTGGGATGCCGTTCTTGTGGCATTCTGGTGAGGGGTTCGAGCCAATTCTTCCTCGTTGAGTCGATCTTCTCCAGTATGCTGGAGATCTATAGTTCACCTCTGATGTCTTCATTTCTCTTATGATCTAGTAGTGTATATCCTGCTAATACTTAATACATAATTAACTTAAAATGAAATATGATTGTTTCGTATTTCTAGGCGAGTCAACGGCTGTGATCATTGGTCGCGAAAAAGTAGGGCATGTATTTATCACAGGAGGTGGCGGTGTCGTTCCCACAATAAACGGTAAAATCCAGCGCCGACCTGTACGTCAGGTTGCGGGTTTTCCCACATCCAGGTATCATCCAGCGGGGCACCGCCCCAGCCGGGACACGCTCTAATCTCCCTTCTGGTCTCCCGATTTGTGTGGTAGGGTAGTGCACGAAAGTGTGTGTAAGGAATAATGATAGGGAAAGGAAGAGGGAGGAAAGATCGCGCGAGGTCTGTGACCCCTCTGTGAGGGTACTGCTACGACACTCGCCTGGTGTTGATCGGACAATTTACGGAAAACTACTGATAAGAGCATGAATTCTCCTCCAGACAGCGCGGTCGAATTAGGCCTAGCTCGAACCCTACAACTTCCAGGTCACAGACGTTGGAGTGATCAGTTGGTGTCCTGAGATACCTCATCCAGTATGAAATATGATCACAATGACTCTAATTACGTCTTTCGTAGTGTGAGATCGTACTTCTCGAGTTGTTCAATGTATCCGTTTCAAATCATTTTGATAGCACAACCTCTGCCTCATTTTAAATCCTACCACTTTCGGATTTGTTGTCAATTCTAGAAAGTCAACCTTTCACTACCGACCTGAGATTCATACATGGTTGCGGTCAGGAGTATTTCCTCAACAATGGAGTTCATTTTTTTAAATAATATCCATTACTGTCAACCACAAACAAATATGTCATTATAACACTAAACAAACTACAGAAGTTATTACAAAAAGATACAGAGATCACAATTTAGCAATTACAGCATTTTTATTGAATGAATCACCCAACAAAAACTGTAGCGAAAACTAGCTTTTGTGTAGTTTTACGTGTAAAGAGAAATAAAATATGTTCAAAAAACGTATTTCAATTAAGTTTCAAAATGTTTTAACCGAAATGCTGATGCTGGCAACTATATAGATAACCGGGCCATTACATTTTTCTACGACATGTAGAATTAACCATGATTGTTAGCATATAATAACAGATTTTCCAAAATACTATTTCCAAAAGGGCACAATGTACGAAAATTATGACTTAAATGTTTTCAATAATCTTGGAATGCCTCATATTTTGGTAGGTTTATTATATATATAGAAGAAAATGATGAATCATTTACATTTAATCACTATCATTTTGGGTGTCTAGAATGGCAAGGTGATAAAAACTGGGTAATTATCTGCAAAGCAATTCCCACACATTCGAGCATTGAATTACAACGAACCATGTTGCCTACAAAAACGCAATCTTTAGCCTTTCACAGAGTCAGTCGCTTTTTTACCCTTTCTCATTTGTGCATGATTTTCCTGTTATGTTATTTTTCGTGTTATCAACGCCAATCGTTTTATGCAACTCTGAACGTCAGTTAAATACATTTTCACACAATAATCAATTTCTTGAGAAGTTATCGCTTGCACATTTTCAGCATTTACAACTTTATTTAAGGTTATTCATTAATTTATGTCCTAATTTCAAATAAATATTGCACAATGTATTGCAAGGGTTTACCATCTGATAGGTTTAAGAGCAACAAACTTCTGTCATGCGTCACTTTTTCTTTCACTTCATATTGCAATATTATGATTATGTGATGGTAAATCATTAATGTTCACCTATTCAGAGTAACTCCTTTTATCTTAAAGTTGTGAAACAGAACAGTGATAGAAAGAATAATACGAACTTTGGAAAAAATGAAAGAATACGCCAAATATTAATTATTTTAATGTGTTCATCAACTTGCTTTAATATCTCCTTACCTCAACAACGACTGCCTGCCTCTCTTCTCGTCAATTAATCGCACACTACCTCCAATGACTGATGTATCGCAGCTTATAATTGGGCAGTAGAGAAAAGGGCTCAGAAAAATGTTTACATTCACCAGCCTCATTTGAGCATACCAGATGTGTCGTTACATGAGTGTAATAGTCAGGAAAACAATTTATACGAGGTGGTGCATTTAAACTGAGACATCAAAACATCTGGAGAGATCGTATTAAATAAAAACGGTATAAAAAGTTAATATTGTCGGAGAGTAATTTTCAATTGCAACCCAATTAAAGGAAATCGAAAGAAATATTGTAATATTCAAGAAGAAATCCTCGTTTGTTTCTTCGTCCTGAATCAAAGTCCATACATTCACAGTATTATGTAAAACAGTATGAAAAACTATTGCATTCTCCTCGTTTGTATGGTTGTTTTGATCATTTCTATTGATTTGTGAAATTATTTAGTAAAAATTAATATAAATTAATGAAATTGTGCAGTTATATATTATAAACGATGTATCAACTTTTGAAATTTATTTCTTCAGCTTGAAAAAAATGTGGTAGTATAAATACTTTTCTAAAAGCTCACTTTCTCACGTTTATTACTCTTGGCTGTCACAAAACTCATTTCACACGCTGTGTCATAATAATAAATGCAGGAAAGACAAGCCCACTTACCCTGGAATTATTATCAAAACTGAAGTTCGATGAGAAAGAAGCCAAGACTCGGATAGAGATGGGTTGGAAATGCCCCTGCAGTGTGATATGTGAAATGTCTCATGATTGATTGATTAATTATTTCATATTTCCTGGTCCGTCAACTGCTATGGTCATTAGTTCTGTTACTGTAGTAAATGTTTTATCGCACGAGGTGGTAGTGTTTCTCCTCGATTGGTTAGTGAGATCCGGCACCGACACACACGTCGGGTAGCAGTTTCTTCCACAACCAGGTATCTCCCGCCAGCGGAGTATGGCCGCAGCCGCTCTAATCTCACGACCTGAATGGCAATATAGTGCATGTACGTATGAGAATAAATAAGGGATCAGGATAGGGGCCAAGAATATGAAGGAAATATCATGCGCGGTCTGTGGCTCATTTGTTAGGGTACTGCTCCGGCATACGCCTCGATTTGCTATGAGAAACCACGGAAGATTACCGATTAGTGCTCCAGGCCGGTAGAGTTCTCCTCCTTCGGACAACGACTGAATTCGATCTAGCTATGTAGCTAGTGGCGAAAGTCTACCTCCGTTGGGTCTTGAACACTAAGTCGTCCCGGTCAGAAGCTCCGAAGTGACATCCATAGATGCCCTGAGCCACCTACGCAATACATGCCTACACGTACGCAATACATGACAATTTGGGTATTGACATGCAGGTGATGTCGGGGCGATGAAATTCCTGGACAAGACCGGTTTGCGAGCAATTTTATATCGGTAAGTATTTAAAGTAATTGTTTTTGTAAGTAAATTTTCGTAAACAGATGTGCAAATTAGAAAAAGAATATTATATGCTAGCCATAGGCTTCGCTTACCTAGTTAGGCATCTGCTGTGTTACGACATGACTGGGTTTTCTTGTTATCTTTCACGTCATCAAAACAAACACAAAACCAGGCAAAATAACGTTTTTTTTTCAGCGTCATCTAAAAATATAAGACATACAGAATCAAAGAAACAATCTTTTCAAGCAAGTGTTTTTAGAAAGAAAACTTCAAGATAATCCTTAGAGCAAACTCATAGCAATTTCCGGTGAGAACAAATGATGTAATCGGCGAGTTGCTAACAAGAAGATGTCTTTCAGCAGCGTGAGAATACGACAAACGCGACCAGCAAACTTGACCTCAGCCACAATTCAACCTAACTCCCTGGAACGTTTTTATTAAAGTGAACCTGAAATATACCGACAAACTTCAAATAGACACCTTTAAGTGAATGCAAGCTACGGAAAATGTAAAAAAAAATTAATGTAGTCGTACAATTAGTTCTGGGTGTATTCAGTAATATGGTTTGTGTTCCGCAATGGCGACTTATATATCCTATTTTAATTCATTTTTATTGATAAACATATTTTATACCATTCCTATGTAATATCATTCCCAAAAATACGTCAGCAGTGAAAGAATTGCAAACCAACAAAATACTTTGTCTTGTGTAGCCAAAACCGTATTTACATGAACTAATAGTTACTTATGCACCAAGGGCACTATAAGGGTTTTAATGATCGAGCGACAATAAAAAGTCCTCGGATTTTTTTGCCTCTCGATAATTAAAAGTAGTTAACACCCGTGATACACGATTTTAGGTTTTATCTAATTTTAATTATTCAGATTTACTAATTTAATAATTAACTAGATATTAACTTTACTCAGCTTGTCTTTTCATATTTTCTTCCCATAATTCTCTTATCTAATTCGCTCTATAAAAGAACATGTAGCATCATTCAACTATTTTCATATTTTCCACGTAATCACGAGCCTCTCGATCCACGTATGTTGTTCAGCATATATGGAGCTCCGTACCAAATCCAAAAATAATCAATAACGAATAACGATCTTTCCTTCCTCTTCGATGTCCTATTCTCATCCTTAATTTACCCACAGTTGCACTCACTTTTACATATATTTAGTCTAGTAAAAAATTGCAACACTGAATTACGAACAAAAAATTCAGAAACAGGTTACCTCATTTTATTGGCACAAAACATTTCAACATACAAAATTAATTTGGGGTGCTAGAAGTGGTTGCGTGACATCCCAACCCGGAAGTGACAGCAGGAGAGGTGAATAATGGCATCAACTGATGTCACTGAAGAGTCATTGACCGACAGGTCACAGCGAGTTCCGAGACGGGATTTTCTGCACTAACTGGATAACTAGGTCGAATCCAGTCGCTGTCTGGAGAAAAATTCTAGCGGCCGGCTGTTCCGATTCATTCATGGTTTCTGCTTTCAATACCAGGCGAATGCCGGAGCAGTCTAACCTGCTGACCCTAACAAACGGGCCACTCACTGCATGCGATCTTTCCTTCCTCTTCCTTGTCCTATACTCTCTCCTTACACTAGCATGCACCACACTCCACACATGGCGTGAGACCGGTGGGGAGCTTAGAGCTCTTCCCGGCTGTGATGGCTAAGATCAACGCCAGGCGAATGCAGGAGCAGTACCCTAACAAACGGGCCACGGAGTGTGCGATCTTTCCTTCCTCTTCCTTGTCCTATTCTCATCCCTTACGTACACACCATTGCACTCACTACAGCATCACTCATGCTGGGAGACCGGTCGTGAGGTTAGAACTTATCCCAGCCAGGGCGTTGCCCTGCTGGTGGGAGATACCGGGTTGGGAAAACGCCAGCCGACATGTAGGTCGGCCCCGGACCATCCATCAAGAGGCGGTCACCGCCATCCCCCGAAGAGAAAATATGACCTACATTTAAGGGACTAATGACCTTATCAGATGACGCGCCTGAAATCACTAATCAATAAGAAAAATGGGGGAGCTAGCGTGCGGGATGCCCGAGCCACCCCAGCACACTTTCGGAGGATCTGCAATTGTTTATAATCTTTTAAACCTCTCAATTCATTTCGAATGTAGCTTTATCATAGGTAACACCACGAATGCTTTGGAAATTGTCGATAAATTCCCGACTCGCGAAGGTGGTATTTAATGGGACTATTCTACGAGTGAAATTATGTCCAAAAGAGTTCTAAAATGCGCCAAATATTGAAAATAACTGAGAACTGTGTTAAAATCAAAGAGGTTATGTTATGTGGGTGATCTGGGCTGTTCGGGTGACGTCGCGTCGAAAGCTGAGTTGCCGACGTTTCGACCATCCTGTCGTGGTCTTCCTCAGGGCTGGTATGCGGACAGCAAGATGGTCGAAACGTCGGCAACACAGACTTCGACGCGGCGTCACCCGGACAGCCCAGATCACCCACATGACTCTGGTCGCGGAAGCCTACGACTTCAGGTTATGTTATATTACAGATACTGTTTATTGGACATCGACGTAGCGATCAACCTCCTAAAATAGATGAGTTACAGTTTGTGATTGGCCAGGAGGGAGAAGCGATTAGAAAAATCGGATAGAAAAAGTGATACACTTTTTGAGATACATTGCCTTGATTGGGGCATTTTCAATGTTTAATACTATTGGTTTTAATTTCACGAGTGGAATAGCCTACGTAATTGGTTGCTTATCTTTCAACTTCTTCCAGTCATTTACAAGAAATATTGTCGCAAAGAAAATGTGATGGGTGTTTATATTTTACCGAATTGCGTGTTTATTTTAGTTTCACCTTTTGCAGAGGGTCTTTCTATGTTTCTGTTTATTGTAAAAAATATAATTGTGTGAAACATTCATTAACTATTCTCAAGTTGACTAATATATTACGATCCAATATTTTTATCACATTTTAAAATATTTACTTTATATTTTTTATGTTATATTTTAGTATTTTAAAATGTTTTCTACGTACAGAAGTGTTTCTTACCTAACAATTGAAAAAACTACAATATCCATTTCTATGTGAAACTATTACGTGGTCATTAAACACATGAAGTATATTTGTAAAGGTTGTTTGAAAATGAAAAATGGTACTTTATGGTGTTAGCAGTTATATGTTGTTTGATTTCGTTCCTTCGTGGGATGTCAGCTCTGGCGGGATTTTTACCTCTTTTCGATTCCGCTAATCCCCACGCCTAGAGCCGATACTCACTCCAGGGAACGTCAACACGAATGAACTTCCTATCCCTTTTCTTATATCTTCGTTCCCACGTTCAAATATTACAACAGGTTTAGTCGTAACTGATAGCTCTTACCTTGGTAACTGATCCTTAAGAATCGTTTATTTGTAGAATCTCCATGTAAATTGTAACATTATACGCGAGCTGATCATAGAACGAAATTATATCCTTCCCGATCAAAACCATTTGAGGTAAAAACGTTTCAAGTGTCATATACGAGTAATTTCACAAGAAGTCTCAGATTAGGTTCAAGTAGTAACAAGAAACCCAGATATGTTCATTATAAATTTACCTGGATTATAGGAAATGCATTAAAAAAAGTATCGCGAAAAAAATTGCAATACTAAAAGTACGAACGCAACATACTGCAACAAGGTACACCACTACAATGGCACAAAATATTTCAAGTACAAATTTCATTTATATATTTGTTGATAATTTGTGTTTCGGTTTCTTCTTTTTTTTCACGATGAAAATAGCTGCCATGTCTCACACGTACCTCCAATAACTATAAATGTTAATAAGTAGCCGTCAATTGTTAGAATGCGAATGTTCTAATGATGAATGACATACGAATTCACAACAATATCCTCTCCCCTTACTCATTCACGTACGCACTTACATCCACTTAACTACAAAATATACCGGGGATCAGTCTGGAGCTTAAAGCTTGTCCTAACACGGCCGGGTATCCGCTGGAGGGAGATACCTGGAGGGGGACTTCCCCTCAGAAACGACGTGTAGGTCGGCGCCGAATCTCATCATCCAGAGTGGGAGAAACACCGGCACCTCGCACGTAAAACCACTCACTGCACTAACAGGACTAATTACTATAGCAGTTGAAATGCACCCGGCTGCTCTGATCGATTAATTTTCCGAGGTTTCTCCGAATAAACACCAGGCGAATGCCGGAGCAGTACCCTAACAAACGGGTCACGGATCGCGCGCGATCTCACCTTCCTCTTCCTTACACACAGACACACTAACAAGCACTTCGCTACCACACTTCCGGGAGACCGGTGCTAAGAGCTTGTTCCGGCTGGGGCGGTGCTCTGCTGGTGGGAGATACCTGGTTAGGGAAAAACCCGTTAGCCGACGCGACGTCGGTGCCTAATCTCATTATACAGCGGAGGGAAAGATCACCGCCTCCACCCAAGAAAAATGTACTACACTTACGGGACTATTGACCCTGGTAGTTGACAAGCCTGGAATCATTAAAGAATCAATTAATCAATTAAAGTGCACAGAAGCATCGATACATTAATCAATCAGATACATGAACGGCCCATCGCTCGTCATAAGAATACGGATAAGAACGGGATAGGGAAGGAAATATCGCGTGCACAAACCGCGCGCGATCATTCCCTCCTCTTCCACAGCTTAGAAGTCGGAAGCTGGGGCAGGGCAGCAATGGGGAGAAAGTTTTCAGAAAGGAAAAAGCCTAACCGACGTATATTCGGCGCTGGATCTTAAAGAGAGAGGAACACTCTCACCTCCCGTGATGTAATGCACTCTACAATCCCAGGACTAACAAACAGATAAGTTGAGACGCCAGATATCCACACAGCCTCACTTATGAAATGTGTTAATCACTGACGCAGCCTAGGTGGGGTCCCCCACCCTCACCCCCAAGGTCAGAGATACATTACAAAAATATGTATTTTACTTGTTACTAACAAAACTCCTTCCGTGTGTTTTATTTTAGTGTCATTCAGTGTCGTTTACTTGATAAATATTAATTATTATAAGTCAACAAATTAAAATAAATTTCGAACAATTATTCTTTATAAAAAAACAAACATTAAGTCGGCTGGAAATTATTCGACCAAAACACCCTGGGTGCGCTTCTGGTATTAATAATATTTAATATCAAATGTTCACGCCAGAAGAGTAAAACTGTCGTGCCTTAAAAAAAATCCTCGTCGAGTAATAGTATTACGCAACGCGCCCGTGCCGCCGTGCTGCACGCGAGGATCGCAGTAAGAAGCGCTGCAGGCCACGTCGATGGGTCAGTGGTGACAGCGGCCGAGCGCGGTGCGTGCGACGACGCCGGGGTTGGGAGGGGGG